>MU273845.1:0-23758 GCA_022160365.1 Vararia minispora EC-137
CATATATAGATAATCTAAATCTTTTCATCTGCTTTCCATGTAAAAAGCATGAAACATATCTTAGATAGCAGTCTTAAAAATATACTGGAAATATATAAAGTATTTCTAACTTTTATCCTTTGAAAAGTATTGGAAATTTGCTGAGTAATAAGTTTTTTTCTGCAGAAAAACTTTAATGAACATGCTATCTTTAGTAAAACTGTTTTTAAGACAATTCTCTGAAGAAAGTCTGGACTTGTGTTATATTTTTCCAGACAAATTTCTGTGCAAAACATGTGGAAAGACATAAACTCCTTCCACAATATTTTTACATGTTTTCCCTAGAAACTAGGGTTATATGCTGGCAGTGTGTCCTGCCAGTGCATCCGCCCGCACGCGCACCATTGTCGCCCCTGCTCTGTGGACAAGTGGGGGAGGCTCGGACGGGTTGCGAGTTTCATTTCCAGCTCACAAGGTGCATCCCCCGCCTCTTGATCGGCGCGATCATGCTGATCTTGTCGACGGCAGGATAGATCAACCTGTTGGCCAAGCTGCACTCATCCCCCTGCTCTCCCCCTCTCCCCTGCAGTTCACAAAGGCCGGAAGACGCTTGCACAAGCAGCCGGCTCCTCGCCTACGCCCTCACATGTCTCCCTGCAAGGCACGTGTGCTACCACCCGCCAGTGCTACTTCAAGTGTGTGTGCGCCAGGTGGAGTCAACACGCACCAAGCTGGTCAAAAAGACAGGTGGATGGGCGGGTGGGATGGATGGGGTAGTTGCAAGGAGCCCGCGCATGTGCAACTTGAAGCGCTAGTGATGGCCATCGCGCTTCTCTCGTGTCCTGCTCACGGGTGCGCGGGAGCTGTATATCTTTTCTGATGGCCTGCAACCGTCGGCATTGGCCCCGTGTGCATACACACGCCCCCACCAAGGATCGCCATCCCGGCATCCCAACGCGCTGTACCACTCACTATAGGCCATCCCTTCTGATCAGTAAGTAATGCTGGAATTATTATCCTGGCAGCATTATTCTACCTATGCGTCAGGTTGCAAGTAATACACGGTCTTGGCCAAAATCAACATGACCGATGCGGGGGTGGGCTCTGATTGTGCATCCTCCGCGCTGCCCACCCTGAGCTCTACTCACAGTAATCGTACACAGACAAGGACCAGGGTGTGAATAGAAGAACCGGCCCCCACCATCGGTAAATCGAGCAGCGTGCCGATCGACATGATCGGCAGCCAACCGCCTCCTCAAACTGCCAACTCTTCTTCCTCGATCGTTCTAATTGCCGGCATCACTGGCACAGACGTCCCCATGCAATACGTGGCAGCGTGGGCACCATTGCTTGTTGGCCGGATGCCTAGTCTTAGCGCACTCCCAATACCAGCACCACAGCCAGCGGCGTGGACCCTCCTCAGTATAGCACCATTTCTCCTGCCCCGGCGCAAAATGGCAGCGCAGGCCACGTGTGTAGGGCATCCTTCTTCAAGCTTGTCACGTGCTCGTTTCGTCTGTAAAGAATCGTGTAGGTAGTACAGGGCTTGGACTCCAATGTATAATTGGTGGAATCTGCCTCGTCGGTGCACTTGAAATATCTTCTTAGGAATTCTTAGAACCCTGAGCCCTTAGGACGTTCTTTGGAGACACTTAGATACATTTACTGGGCCCACCCCCTCCATCGCAAGATACAGCTACAATCACGCGAGGAATCTCGCGATGTCCCGGTGCGTTTAGCTGTTCCTTAGGAATTTCTTACGACGGGGGTGGTTTCCTGATGCTTACGACCTCGGGATTATCGCGGCCAAGTGGTCGCTCGCACTTATAAAAACATGAAATTTGAGCCAAGATCTGTGCTATCCATCTAAGCCAAAAGTGCATAGCAAATATGTGCTTAATAATTTATACAAGTGTTTGGCAACAGTTGTGCGCATGCTCGGATCTGTGCCTTTTTTTTTTTTTTTTGAGTCTACGTTCAATAGTGTACACTATTTACCGATTTTACATGCAGGGACGAGAGCCCGAGCCACACAGTAGCGCAACGAGTCAGAAAGCTACATGCAACACGAACCCATTCCAGGCCACATGCTGCCACCGCGAGGCCCGTACAGGCGAACAGAAAAAGATGTGCATCAACTCACGGAAATAATCGGCCCAGCTGCGCCACGCACCATCCTGCTCCCACGCCTCAGTGGGCGGACCCGAGGCCTAGCCCCAGTTATCCTTCCAGCCGGCACTCCCACGTTCCCAGGCGCCTGTCGTTGGTGTTGAGGCGGAGAGGCGGTCACAAGGTACCCCAGGGTACTGGGCCCCAGGTTACTGCAACGGCCTACCGCGATCCCGTACGAAAGAGTCAGGGGGTTGAAATGACGAACAAAATCTTGAAGTCGAAGCCGGCCGCAAGTCTTGAGCGCCGACCAAGAAAAGACAGTTGCTGCGCCCCTGCTGGCGCCCTCCCCCCCGCATCAAGCCCCTCCCCACCTACCAATTCCCGAACGCCAGGTCGCCGTGTCGACGTCTCGGCTCTTCCGCATACCGCAACAGCCCGCTTCCACTATATTGTGGGTCCCCCCGCTGTAGCTCCCTCCGGCTGGGTTCACGACATTCTCGGCACGCAATTGCACACCTCCCCAACAGACCGGGCTTCCCCCGAGGGGCGATCCGCACCTCCTACTTCAGGACGGCTCTGCGCGAAGCAGAGGACAGCGGCGACGGATTTCGGTCGCCTATAACGAACAAGAACCTTCAGGCAGGTCGACGAGTCGGGTAACGAGGGTTTGAAGCGTCGCCGAGCGGACGAGTTGGACACCGCGATAGATACGAAGGCCCCCTGCCGAGGGAGAACGAGATTAAGAGGATGGCACGCCGGCCAAAGGGTTGTCGAAGGCCAGCGCGATTAGTGTGCAAGGGTATAAAGTAAACCCTAAGATAGGGTGGATGAGAGTAAGAGACAAGGGACCTGCTCGGATCTGTGCCGCCTACGCTCACGTTCGCTCATCGCATCACATCTACACGCCTCGGTGCGCGCGCGTGTGCGCACGGCCGCACTCTCGACCTTCCACTCGCTTGATGACAGAGATCCGACTAAATACTCTCCGACGCAAGACCGAGACTGGCTACGCACGGCTGCAGACGGACGATCGCGAGGACGACGGACACGGGAACGGGATGTCGCGGACGGTGGCGGCAGCTATCGCCGGCGCGCGCAATCGGCGTGGGAGGCGCGAGTATGGAGACGTGGAGGAAGAGGAGGCGGCAGGGTTGCTGGACGGCGGGGAGCGGTATCGCGATGAGGATGGGGACGGCGAAGACGACGAGCATCGAGTGGGCGGCGAGGACGAGCGCAGGACGGGTGCGACGGAGACCGACTCGGCATCACAGGTGCGTCCGTCTGTACCTCTTCAGTCACGCAGTGCATGGCCCTCGCTGACCAGGACGACTCTTCTAGCACTCCTCCCGGCGAAAGAAAGACAAGGATCGGTCACGGACGATCCCCCTCCGTCCCTCGCCCGCGGCGAAGGCGCCCGTGCGCTACCCGCCCAACGTCGTCCTCAACCAAAAGTATAATGTGCTGACATTCCTCCCGCTCGTCCTCTACGAGCAGTTCCGCTTCTTCTTCAACCTCTACTTCCTCCTCGTCGCGCTCTCGCAGTTCTTTCCTCCGCTCAAGACCGGCTTCCTCGTCACCTACGTCGCCCCGCTCGCCTTCGTCCTCCTCGTCACGATGGGCAAAGAAGCCTACGACGACTACCAACGCAACCTACGTGACCGCGAAGCGAACTCCGCACGCTACACCGTCCTCGACCGTGTAACCGGCACTCCGCACACCGTCGCGTCGTCCGCGCTCCGCGTCGGCGATTTCGTCCTACTCGAGAAGAACCAGCGCGTGCCCGCCGATCTCGTTCTCCTCCGTACGAGTGACGCGTCTGGAACGTGCTTTATCCGTACCGACCAGCTCGACGGCGAGACGGACTGGAAGCTGCGCGTCGCCGTCCCCGCGACGCAGAAGGCGCACGACGAACGCGCGCTGCTCGCGATGGACGCAGAGGTCTACGGTGTGCTTCCCCTCCCTTCCTCGCTTACCCGCCCGCTGAACGGATCCCGTGCAGCGGACGAGCCAATCAAAGATATCCACACGTTCGTCGGCACATTCACGCTCTCCGCGCCGTCGCCAAGCACGGGGGCCGCGCCACCGCTCGTCGCGACTGCCGACGACGTCCCGCTCGCACCACCACCAGCCGTCGAGCCGCTCAGTGCAGAGAACATGCTCTGGGCGAACACCGTCCTCGCGGCGGGCTCCGCCGTCGGTCTCGTTGTATACACCGGTGCTGAGACGCGCGCGGTGCTCAATACGAGTCACCCGCAGACGAAGGTCGGCCTGCTTGATCAAGAGATCAACAGCCTCGCGAAGGTGCGTTGCGCATGATTGGAGCGACAGGGGTGTTTGCTCAGTTGCGTAATAGATCCTCTGCGCGGTCACGTTTGCACTGTCCCTTGCACTGGTCGCGCTCAATGGCTTCCGCGGGCTGTGGTACATCTACGTATTCCGTTTCCTCATCCTCTTCTCGTCCATTATCCCCATCAGGTGCGTGTCCTGCGTCCTGTCCTGGCCTCACTCCGCTCACTCTCCCAATCCTCTTTCTCCGCACACTCCTTGGTCGTTTCCGCCGCATCTACGCTCCTTCCCTTTCCGACCGGATACAGTTTGCGTGTGAACCTCGATATGGGCAAGACCGTGTATGCGCACCATATCCAACACGACCGCGAGATCCCAGGGACGATTGTCCGTACGAGCACGTTACCGGAGGAATTGGGCAGGATCGAGTATCTATTGAGCGACAAGACGGGCACGCTGACGCAGAATGGTGCGCCCGTTTCCGGTTTCCCACTCTCTTTCCTCTACCGTGCTCTCTCCTTCCCTAAGCCCTCGTTCTTTGAGAGTGTATGCGCTGACGCATGGCGACAGAGATGGAGATGAAGAAGCTGCACATGGGCACGATGTCGTTTGGCGCTGATTCGATGGACGAGGTCGCGCTGCAACTGGCCGCGTCGTTTGGGGGCGCCGAAAGCAGTACGCTTCTTGTTTGTTAAAGCTCGACATCTCTCTGAGTCCTTCTTCCTTTCCTTCTCTCAAATCCGTGATAGGCCATGCCCGTGCAAACTCCCTCTCTACTGGCGTCCAGCTTGCGACGCGCGGGCGCCGCGACATGTCTGCTCGCGTGCACGATGTCGTGCTTGGTCTTGCGTTGTGCCATAATGTGACGCCGGTGACGAATGACGATGGCTCGGTAACATATCAGGTAAGCTTTCGTTCATCCTCACCACAATAAATGTGCTTAAGCCACCCCGTCAGGCCTCTTCACCGGATGAAGTCGCGATCGTGAAATGGACCGAGTCTATCGGCCTCCGCCTCACGTTCCGCGACCGGACGCGCATCGAGCTACGCACGTCCTCCGGCCTCACGCTCTCCTACACAGTCCTTGAGCTCTTCCCATTCACATCCGAGTCGAAGCGGATGGGAATCGTCGTGCGCGACGACATCACGGGCGATGTGACGTTCTACCAGAAGGGCGCCGACGTCGTCATGGGCAAAATCGTGCAGCGGAACGACTGGCTCGAGGAGGAGACGGCCAATATGGCGCGTGAAGGCCTACGCACGCTCGTCATGGCACGCAGGCGACTCGCGCCGGCCGCGTACGCCGCGTTCGAGACCGCGTACCACGCCGCATCGGTGCAGCTCGAGGGCCGCTCGGAGGCGATGGCCGCGGTCGTCGCGCAGTTGCTCGAGCGCGACCTTGAGCTGCTCGGTCTGACTGGTGTCGAGGACAAGCTGCAGGACGACGTGCGCAGCACGCTTGAGTTGCTCCGTAATGCTGGCGTACGCATATGGATGCTCACTGGCGACAAGATCGAGACGGCGACCGTCATCGCGATCTCGACCAAGCTTGTTGCGCGCAACCAGTACATCCACCAAGTCGCGAAGCGTGCGTGTTTGTTTCTCTGTGCTCGACGTTGCTTTAAGCCAAGGCTGGCGCAGTGAAGACGGGAGAGCAGGTTCGGAACGAGTTGGATTTTTTGCAGAACAAGCTCGATTGCTGTCTCGTCATCGATGGCGAGTCCCTCCAGGTCCGTCCCCTGCCACCCCCTCTCACTCTCTCTTTAACTCGCTGTTCCAGCTCTGCCTCACCCTATTCAAGAACGAGTTCATCGAGATCACGACCAAGCTCTCCGCCGTCGTCGCCTGTCGCTGTTCGCCTACTCAAAAGGCAGACGTCGCGCGCCTTATCCGATCTTATACCCGCAAGCGCGTCTGCTGCATCGGCGACGGGGGTAACGACGTCTCCATGATCCAGGCGGCCGACGTCGGCGTTGGCATCGTCGGCAAGGAGGGCATGCAAGCCTCGCTCGCGGCCGACTTCTCCGTCACTCAATTCAGCTACCTCACCAAGCTCCTGCTCTGGCACGGACGCAATTCATATAGGCGCAGCGCGAAGCTCGCGCAGTTCGTCATCCACAGAGGCTTGATCATCTCCGTTATGCAGGCCGTCTTCTCGTCCATATTCTACTTCGCGCCGATCGCTTTGTACCAGGGTTGGCTCATGGTCGGCTACGCGACGCTCTATACCATGGCGCCCGTCTTCTCGCTCGTGCTCGATCGGGACGTGAGCGAGGACGTCGCACTATTATACCCTGAGCTGTATAAGGAGCTCACTAAGGTACCCTCCTCCCTAACATCCGGAAAGAACGGCCCGTGGCTGACCGCGCCGATTGTAGGGTCGCGCTCTGAGTTACAAGACATTCTTCATCTGGCTCATGATCTCCGTGTACCAAGGCGCAGCGATTATGATTATCTCCCTCGTACTCTTCGAGACCGAGTTCCTCAACATCGTCGCGATCTCTTTCACAGCGCTCATCCTGAACGAGCTCATTATGGTCGCACTTGAGGTGACAAT
Source organism: Vararia minispora EC-137 (assembly GCA_022160365.1). Classification (NCBI taxonomy): domain Eukaryota; kingdom Fungi; phylum Basidiomycota; class Agaricomycetes; order Russulales; family Lachnocladiaceae; genus Vararia; species Vararia minispora. Next base: position 6,935 of record MU273845.1, read on the forward strand.
CTGGTTCGGCCCCCTTTCTCGTGCGCTGAGCGAGGCGCTAACGATGTTGTAGGCACTACTACATGGTCATTTCGGAGATTGTGACCCTGCTCATATACGCAGTCAGCATGGCCTTCCTACCTGAATATTTCGGTCCGTTTCCCTTGCTCGGCCATGCCCTTCTTACATGTGCCTTCATCCGCCCATGTGGTCGCTGACACGCGTACAGATCTCTCTTTTGTTCTCTCGACGCGTTTCGTCTGGAAGGTCGCTGTCATCGTCGCCATTTCTGCTCTCCCGCTCTGGATCATTAAACTCGTCCGCGCGCGCATCGCGCCTGCGGCGTCAAGCAAACTACTATAGGTCTTCCCAGCATGGACCGGCGCGCCCTAGATGGTAATTTAAGGGATGTAATCTATGGACTTCTTTTCATCTTCCCTCTCTACCTCTCACTTGAAGCTATGAACGTGAAATGAAACGATCGAAGTCAGGCTGGCGTTGAGATTGGAAGCGTGCCGTGATGATTTAGGGTCGTCGCCAGGTGTATTGTGGTGCGCAGGCCGACTCGGCTGCTCGCAGCCGAGGCCTCGTCGCCTTCGCTCCGTTGTTTATTCGACAAATGCGATGTTCAGAGCTCCGCGGGCGGAGCAATCGATTCGCATGGCGTGTGGTGCGGCCCGCAAGAGCCATCACGGCGGACGCGCTTTTGGCCGGTTCTTATTGTCTTGCAGGTGTGCCCTGCGATCGCTGTCTTGTGCAGATGGTGTGTGGCGTTACTCAGGGACGGAGTAGAGCTTTCTGGGCTTTCGTGGCGGGGGTTATAGACGAGCTGCATCGCTTACAGCGAGCCGCTTAGCGCTAGAGTGAAGGGGGGTTTACCATCCGGATGATATCGAAGCGGCATAGACTTGTGAGCTGGTCGAATAGGCTGATTCGCTTCTCATCGTTTAACTACTGCCACAGGTCCCATATAGCCTCGTAACAATCGTGACTGTCGTATAGCGTTGCATCAGTGTGCCACTCACCTCTAACAGTGCCTCCCCTCGGTCCCGACACCCCCACGTCAAAACGTACGGTAAGTCCAAAGCCGGCCCACGCCCTTGCGCCTTATTTAGCTCCCTCGCACGCAAACAATAACGGTCCGAGGGCTATCAGAGCGTATCATCCGGAAGCGCGACCCGCGGCACGCTCACCCTCCCGATCTTTTTGTCTTGTACATGGTCACGTGCGCTGGAAGTGGAGGCGCGCGAAGGGTATATGCGCGGCTGCGTGAGTCTTTATTGTTTTGTGCGCGCGACCGCTAATGCACATGGCCGCATGTATCTTGTACTCTGCATGATGCGGCCACTGGATGCGGCCGTATGCTCCGTGGCTTATTGTTCATCTCGGTACCGAGCGTATACATATTGTTGAACCGGCGGGGGTATATAAGGACAGCGACGGAAGCAGCAACATCCTCAGCTCGAGCCATTTGAAGCATCTGCGCCACATCCTCTCTCAAAACCCAGCTCTATCAACTCGCCCTCATCTGCACCAACCGCTTCAATGGACTCCTTCGCCACCATCCTCTCCTACTTCACTTCCGCTCCTGCCGCGGCAGAGCCCAACCCCGACATCCCCGTCGACGCAGAGTCCACTGGCAACTCCGGCTCCGGCGCCGCTTGCACCATTGCTTGAGCATCTTCACGTGCGCTGCCAGTAGTGCTACGCTAGAGCGATATGTGCGTCTCCTTTTTCCGTCCTCAAGCTCACGAGCTAATCTTGAATGTACGCGTTCAGGACCTCCCCCCGCAAGCATCTGCACCGCGATACATCATCATCATCCGACATCACTATCTTCTTCGTTCTTCGTTCTTCGTTTCCGATACCCGGGAATTTCTCGGAGGGTTGCAGGGGTGTGTAAGAACAGCTAGGAGGGGCAATGTATCTTACGAGTGTAATTGTCAGCGCCGTCGCGGCGTCGCTTAAACGAATGCATACGCGCACCTCGTTAAACTACGTTGCCTGAATTCCGAGGCTTATCGAGAGGACATATGCTTTGGAAGCATCTGTCTCTTAAAAGCAGGCAGTACGGCACATAAAACTGAGCGTGGTGTAGGCGACGGAAGATCTAGGCAGTAACACCGACGTCGCAAAGCCTACTTATATATTTATATTTATAATAAATCCCTACGTGGATAGCTTCCTTGGCTCAGTTGGCTAGAGCGCAGGTCTCACATATGCGCGTATATATGAACGGTTTTCGACTGTGTAATCCTGGGGTCGCAAGTTCGAGCCTTACAGGGAGCATTGCGGTCTGTGGTACATCTGTATTTTTTTCGGTACGTACTGCTCCCCGGATACTATGAAAACGAGTGCCCCTTGGATATAGCCTACCTTCTCCCTGCTGTCAAGAAGTGTGCTGATGATCTCGGGACTCCGGCAACAAATGCAGTTTCTGCTCAAGCCACAAACGTAGTAGGGTTACACATCCGCCGTATGAGCGATGCTGCTTAACCATTGACATTAACCACCACCACCGCGATGTGATTATGCCGAGCTACACCCCGGCCCTCATATTCACTCAGGCAACTCGATAGCAGATGATGAGTTGGTTCAGATCCGGACTGTGCTTGGTACCGTCCGTGCCTGTAATGCGGATTCTAACAGAGGTAGTGGCGCAGCTAGCTCTATTGATTTGCAAGGCGGCAGGGGAAGTCAGGTGCGTTCGCCCTTCGTACCGCTTCAGTGTACAGATTAAACTCGCGCCCAGCCTGTGCGTGGTCGGCCGCCATACCCTCTGATCAATAACCTAATAGCCTATGTGGCATCCTCTTTCACACGCCAAAAAGCTTATATACTTGTGCTCTGAGAGGGCCCAAGCTGTGTCGCCTGAGCGCATGACTCTACCTGTTGTAGTATTCAGCGCGGGGTTGGCGCTCATCACGCCGACGCTTGCTCAGACCACCTTTCAGCCGTTCGGGGCGTCTTTTGCTTCACCTGTCACGGTGGCACCTAGCCTGAGCGCCAGTGTCTTATTTTCCGGTCTCTCACTCCCGCGTGGCATTGCTTTCGACTCCCAACACAACCTCTTGGTTGTCGAGCGAGGCTTTGGAGTGACAGCGTTTCATCCGGCCGCGAATGGAACGGGTATCCTCCGCACAGTAGTGCTCTCGAATCCCAACTTCACTCAAGGTATTCAAGTCGACGGAGACAAATTATATCTCAGCACTGCAAACGACGCGCTTGTTTACCAGTACAATGCGAGCGAGCTCGCTGTTAGCGGAGAACCTGCTGTGTTAGTTACCGGCTTTCCCGCAGGCGGGGGTTCGTCTTTTCTCTTCGATCCAGAGCTTCCATCTGATCCCTACGACCTTAGAGCTTACGACGCATACACTTCAATTCGCCGTAGGCGGGAGTGCTCTCCTGATTGCCTCCGGCCCAGGCAACAACATCGACCCAACGGCGCGCGAACCATCTTCTGGCCGATCACAAGTTCGTGCCTTCCCTCTCAACGCCTCTCTACCCAGCTCTCCTCTGCAGTACACGAGTGGTGCTCTTATTGCATACGGTATCCGTAACCCCGCAGGCTTTGCATTCTCCCCCTTGGGCGAGAAGAAGCTCTTTGTGGTCGAAAACGGTGCCTCTATCGATAACGTCACCGGCCTAGCTGCCTCATTCGTGAACGACAATCCGGCTGACGAGCTCAATGTCGTGTCGCCTCACTCTACTCCATACTTCGGCTTTCCAGACTGCACGACAATGTGGAATGGCTCCGCTGATCCGGTAGGTGATCCTCAATACGCCAGCTTCGCACGGGGAGAGCAGTTCTCGCTGAACCTTGAGGCGGACCGTGATGACGCTTGGTGCCAAAACGCGAGCAACAATGTCCCGCCTCAGAGCAGCTTCCAGGTGGGTATATCAAGTTATATCCTTCCGGAGTACACCTCTTGACAGTCGAGCGGATTACAGGCTCACAGCGTCCCGTTAGACATCAAGTTTTTCGAAGGAAGGACGACAGCAAGTGGCTTCCCTCGCTCTTGGTCGGGAGATGCTTTCGTTAGTTTCCATGGAAGTTTTGATCGTACGCCGCCAACTGGGTATGGGGTCATACGGTGCGTTGGGATAGACATCACCTTGCGTGTCGCTTTTCACGATGCACCCCCAGGCTTTCGACGCCAGACGCGCCCAACTCAACCTATACTTTTCTAATTCAAGCTTCAAACTTGACCAGCTGTCCGGAGACATGCATCCGTCCTGTCGGACTCGCATTCGGAAAGGATGGGCGTCTCTATGTGAGCAGCGACTCGAGCGGGGAGCTCTTCGTGCTCGGACAGACGACGCAGGGTGACACGGCTGTCTGAAATTACTAGAAGAATGCTCGTTTCGTGCCGACAGTGTCCTCCTGCCAGTAAACTATCAACAAACGACAAACTCGTTTCGAGGTAGCGGCCATACTATCGCCACACAGTCTTCTTTCCAATGTAATCTGTAGCCGCATTGTCTTCTCTCATGTGAGGAATACGCAGAATGTGTCCTTGTTTGCGCTCTAACCCAAGCCAATGAGGGCCAAGTCGTAGAAGAGATTCAAGTTGGACTGAAAGATGCACTGATTATCTGCGGCGCCTGCAGCTATCTTGACATAATTTCCACATATATACGCGGTTCCATGAAGACCAAGGATAAAGTGTAAGTGTCAGAGTTTGAGGTGCAAGAGGGAAGAGAGAGACACGATGCAAATGACATGATAGCGCGGCCCGCCGAGAGGTAGACCCGCAGTTTCGGACGATCGGATTTATCCATGCAGACGACAACGTGCGAAGAACCCCGTAACTTGGTTCTTTCCCAGGTATCTCAACTCCTGCATTTTCAGGCAAATTAACGAATATACGACCGTCAACTAATTGGCATAAGCGTACCAACTGAGTTTCACCAGTATTCCGATCGATTCCAAGATTCTTGTACGCGTGACAGTAGAAAACCCATCCTCTGCGACAAGGCGCTTGGCCAAAAACGACTCGCTCCGAGAACACAGAAGCGCGCGGGAAAATAGGGAGCTCTTGCAAGGTCATGGATTTCGCCCGTACGGTAGACAGCACACGAGGGTAGTCACCTAGCAGCCCCAGAGTACATACGTCAGCGGAGCGTGCCGCCCTTCTCGGGGATGACGAAAAGATAAAATCATTACATCAAGGGCTGGGTCAAAAGTAAGCTGATGTGTCACGATGCCAGTGGGGCATCGTCCCATACTCGATACTAGTACCACGTAACATTGACGGTAAACGATGGGTTGTGATAGGCGATATCATTATCATCGCATCCTCTTCCCTGTAAAGAATTGCAAAAAGTCTGCCCTTTGTCCCCGTATGGGTCCCATGGTAGGGAGAGTCGAGAAACTTCGTCTAGGATATCGATGTCCTCCGGACGCGTTCGTAGTAGGGCCAGGTTTGACACCGTCCTCCGTCTTGTTATCCAAGAAGCTACGACACCGAATTAGACAATTCTCGCCTGAAATAAAAATCACTGTCTACGTGCTTCGGTCGCTCAGGCTCTCGGCAGATTGAAATCATCCTCCGATGATCGCATAGGGCAGGAAGGAAGGAGGACAGACGACGTTGCGGCGGGACCTTCGATACAGCCCTTCGTGACTGAATCACGATACGCGCGCTCCGTCCGTGTAGAGAGCGAACAGTCGTACAGTAACCCTTCGTGCGAGCGCGCTCGCAGAGACGCCCAGCCGAGCGAATAATCAGCTGCCGCGGGCTCGCTCGTCTCCCCTGCACAGCTCCCCAGAGTCGTGGCCGCGTCGTACTCGCTCAACGCCATTCGCCGCCTGGATATCGCCCTCCCACATACAACCAAGCGATGTCGTGGTCAGCGGCAACCTGTGAGACGAGGCTGGCGTAATTTGCCTACACAAACATGGCATCTTCCAGCTTACCTCTTGTGTACGCTTGCGTTCGGGTCGTGTTCGACTGCGACAAACCACCTACAGGCTCGCTCAGTATTGCAGTCCACGCCTCTTTCACGTACACCCGAAGGCCACCAAACAGTCAGTCGGGGGGAAACCCACACCAGAACACTACAATATATACAGAGGCAACTGGTCCTTGATGAGGGAGGCAATCAGCCCTCAAGATATCTATGATCCTCGCCCCCCGGAGACATCGCCATTCCGCAAGCTTGGACTGGAGAGGTTGCGCTCAGATCTGCTAGCCTCACCCGACATGCTTCCTGTAGGGATATCCTGCGCTGAGCTCCGCCGCGGCACGCCGAGTTCCATCTCCGCATTGCCATCGTCTTCGACCTCATCTTCGCCAACCTGTTCAGCGACCTCACCAGAAGCTTGCGCGCTACGCCGTGCCCGGCGCGCGTGGAATGTGCGACTCGCCGTGGCGTTCGAGAATAGTGGGAGTAGATACCGCTCGTCGATTTCCTGGAACCACTTCGAATCGTCCACACGCGGTGCACTTTGATCGCCACGGCCGCCGCGACCACCACCCGACGTCGCCGCGAGAGGTAACACTTCTCCACCGTCCGAGTCGTACTCGTCGCTCGAGGCGGCAGAGAATACAGACTGGGCGGGCATCGGTGACTGTGTATGGTGGTTGTAGTTCCAGCCGTAAGGCCCGACGGCGCGCCCGCGCGTGGCAAAGGAGCTGGACCGCGAGAGCGAGAGCGTAGGGGGTTCCTCATCGGCGTACGGCGGGAAGCGTCCGCGCCGACCGCCGGTGAACCAGGCACGGGAAGGTTCGTCCTCGTCGCTGTCCGATGCCGCGTCATCCTCTACGCCAGTCCGGATGCCCAGCACCTCGAGCATGCGTGCCGTCGTCCCGCCGAACAGAACGACGGTAAGCACGACGACAACAAGGACAGTTGTACGGAGCGTCTGCGCATTATCGCCCTTGAAGCCAGCTGCGAGAGCGACACCGACAGCTCCGCGGAGACCTGCCCAGAAGAGCATCATTTGGTAGGAATGAGGGAGCTCTTCTTGACGCTGCCCGCGCGCGTGTCGCAGGAAGAAGTTGATCATTTCCGATAGCGGGAAGACGGCGGCATAACGAGTGAAGACAACAGCAACGGCGGTGATGACGATGAAGAGCGGCTTGAAGTAGCTTGTGACCTTCTCTGATGATGGCGGACTCGTGAACAATGATAGACCGAGATAGATGAAGATAAAATTCTCTGAAAGTTGAGCGAGCGTGGCGAATATGTACTTGGTCGTTCGTTGCGTCCGTCGCGACATTGTGTGGTACGCATAATGCTTGAGAGTAATGCCGCAAAAGAGTAGAGACACGATGCCAGACATAGATAAGCCGTTGGAAAAGAAGTACGATGTGTACGCCATGAGCGCCACGAGGCATGATTCGATGGCTGGGTACAAGGACAGAGAAGAGTGCTTGAGTATCAATGACATCGCCAGACCGAATGAGACACCGAGAGCCATAGACACGCTGAAGGACAGCAAGAACATGCCCGTGCCTTTGAACAGGGAGTTGACGTAAAACTCTGAGCCGTGGAACGTTGAGAGCGTTCTGATACAGCATCAAGCGCAGACCGTATGCACATAGAGAGCCACTTACTCGTACATGACGATACTGACCGCATCGTTTAGAAGGCTCTCTCCAAAAATGATCGTGTAGAGCTTGGGGTCTACCTTGTATTGAGTGAAAATGGAGAGTATTGTGACGGGATCCGTTGCGGAAAGGGTGGATCCGAAAATCAAACATTCCAGGAGAGGCAGATCGATGGATTCGAGGCCGAGGAACGAGTAGATATAGACCAACACTCTGTTCTGTAAGTGGTAAGAAATCTGGCACAAATGCAAACGAAGACATACCCAATACCGATAGCGGAAATGAAGGTACCCAGGAACGCGAACACAAGGATAGAACCGAAGTTTCGGAAAAAGTTCTCCTATGGAACCGTTATAAAACTGGCCCGATATCATCATCGGATAGGCGCACTTGCTTAAGTTCATAACCCGAATTCAATATTATAGGTGGTAATAAGAGATTGAAGAACAGCGTGTGTTTGAAGGTCTAGAAGGATGTCTCAGCTCAGGTTTTTAGAACACTTGGTGCCGGCACGACGTTCTGCTACAATGCATAGGGCGGTCAATAAGCCTACTACAGTGCATGTGGCGACACATCAAGTGCCGTCACTGCACAGCGCCCCCCTCCCCATCGCGATGAAAGCGCTGGGCGCGCCTATCGTTCGGCATCTCTGCAATCATATTCATACGGACGCACAACAAGGCCGTCATCTAGCCGGCATGTGCAGGCCCACGACCACCTATAAGTAGACAGACATAACACAAGACTTACCAACATCTCCCTGATTTGACTTCCTGGTGCTAACCGGATAACGAACCCTACTATCATCCCTGCGACAATGGATACGAGCGTTTCGTGCACGGCGCGAATACGTTTGATTTGTAAGTAGTAGGATGTCCATAAGGATAAGATTAGGAGCAAGCAAACGAGGAAGAGTGACCAGGACGAGTAGAACTCTTCGACCTCGACTGCCGGGGTGGATGGACTGGCCTCCGCAGCACGAGCGACGAGGGTGCCGGTGTTCGTAGACATTCCGGCGGGGAGATGTTGAAGAAGCCTTTTGAGGGTGGGAAGCCGCGGCCACAACACTAGCGACGGTGAGGGTGGGGTGGACGGTGAAAGCAACGATCCCCGGCACGTACGAGGCGACAAGGGTCACGTCACGTGCACTATTCCACGGCACTCGTACCTGTTCTTGAGGCGCAACGTGTCCCAGCTGCGCTGTGGACAACTTGAACAGAATATGACCGAACTCGACTTGCCGGAACGCTTGGAACGAGATCTCCTTAGTTGCAAAAACGATATATGTCCATTGATCCTGTTCTTCTTTGTGTTCTTCTGCCCGGTACTCAAAATGCAGTCACACCAGTTCTCGTCTCAACCTCCCGAACACGTCGCACACTTGTGCAAAACGCTCGCTTGTGTTGATATAACGGGCAGCCCCTGTTCGTATTGGGTGGAGGACACTTTCCAAGAAGCCGTAAGTAGTGGCACTTATCATTAAGGATCCTGGGAGCTGGTGTCATTTCGTCAGCCTAACTAGCCCACCCGAACGAAGCATTATCGACGCGCAACTCGCCCTGAGAGCCCCGACCTCCTCTCCGCGCAAGACCGCCTCGGTGGCCGAGCGCCTCCACAGTTCGCTTACCACCGCATCACCATTTACCACGTAGTATAATGTCCAATATGGGGCTCCACTCCCCGCTGGACAGGAAATAATATATAAACAAACAGACTCTAGGTCCCTTGACGCTGTGTACGTTCTGCTTGGAAGTGCGTATCATACTCTTTGGCGCGAAACTCATTCTAATGTATCTTGCTACGGACTTGGGATGATCAAGGCATGCGCATGCTCCCATTCGAGGTGGCCCACGGCTCATTGCCATCAGCCTATCAGACCTATCTAGAGCGGTGAGCCCCGTAGTGCACAGTACTTGAGTGTATTTACCGTACCGATACGACGGAGACTATGACGAACGCTCTGACGGATTTGATAGCGGACAAGCGTCGGAAAACAACAAGCCGGCGCCGCGGCGCGGCGCTCCAACAGAACAGCAGAGTAGGAGAAAGAAGCAAGGCCGAGGTCCGCGACTTCGTTTCCCTGGATCGCGTAATTGACCACTGAAGCAATTAATGACCGGTACCTTGCAGTTCCGCACAACACTTGGTGGCTCCGACGTGCTATCACTGCTATCAGGCACTACTTCACATCTCGGACCATATCAGTATTCCCAAGCACGTTGCTGTCGGACACGGCTGCGTCGCTCGGGTCGCCAGTTGACGACGTAAGCTGACAATACTTGCGATATCCGCGATCACATGTGAAGTCGTATACGCGCGCGTCATAATGACGTCCACGCACCGACCCTGCGCCGCATGGGGAGCTACACGCTCCTCTCAGACGCCAGCTGCCTCGCAAGGGAAAGTACTTTTTTTCTGGGGGACGGGATATAAAGACAGTCCCGTAGCTACTATGCATCAACACTTCTCACCCGCAACCACCGAGTTTCTTTTTCATCTGTCTTCAATTACTCACTGCATACATAATCATGTCCGACACCGGTCGTATGTCTCTCAGCGACAAGGCTCATGCCAAGCTGAAGGTCCGTATGTTCTCGCTCTTTAACGTCGCAAGCACTGCTGACATGAACATCCCAGCCTGACTCCGAGAAATCGACGACGGAGCACATGACCGACAAATTCCACGGCAAAGCCGATAATACCGCTGCGCGCGCTCAGCCTGAAGGCGAGAAGACCTACACCCAGAAGATTGGGGACAAGTTCTCTACTGGTAAATCTGGTCCCGACAACGATGACGTGAGATTTGGATTCCCCTCGTCTCCTGAGTTCACAGTTAACCTGTTTCTCAGCGATCCTTCGTGGATAAGACTAAGGATACTCTTGGCCTTGGCCACAAGGGCTCGTAAACTCCCCCATCATACACGATACTGCAGTAGCTGCATAATCTGGACGACATAATTGTGTACCGCACTATACCATAGCTGTGTTGTACGAAGGACGATGAGGAGTTGTATTGCCTAAATTTGACATTGTATACAAGCCAGAATCAAGCAGGCGGTCGTAAAATGGCGCGTAAGTGATAAGCATACAATACAGGAGGACCGGTGGTGTCACACTAAATCGCCAGAGGCCGTAGAAAACGCCCGCCCGGGGAAAACGTGACCGCCGAAGTATGCCAAAATATTGAGTGTTGTTTTCAATGCAAAGTCTGACTGGGAATGTCCGGACACCGGGAAGCTTCGCCACGTGAGCACCGCTTGAACGCGATAGACCGATCCGACTTGCTTCCCGCCACCATCGGGTTTTTCGCCTTCGACGACGGACCTGATTTTTTCTGACGTGGACTCCTTTAGAACACGGAGACAGTGGAAATATTCGTTAGCAACATTTACGATGCCGGACACTATCGCCCGCTGCCGTGGCCCTAAACCGGAAATCGGCCCTCGGTTTCCGTGTCGCCGGCAATAGGGCGACACTGCTTGGAAACCCAAGCTCAAACCCTGTTCGTTAAGCTTCATATCGTGACGCCCCTGCAAGTTGAAAGCTAATGTGTCCTGCCTAGGTGCCGATCTCACCCACTTGAGTGGCGTTGGCGGCGAGGAACGGACGCGGTCACATGATGGCGATTGAGCGCGAACGGCGCCGACTCGCTGGGCGAGCATGCTATATAAGAGTATGACCGTCAAGCTTGTCGTATAAGGGCATCATCGGCAGACTAGACTCGCCGTTGTTTTATTTCTCATGACTACTCCGCGGTATGTTACCTTCTTGCTGTCCTTTCGTCGGAAAACCGAGTGCGTCGTTGCAGCCACCTCTCCGGCATAACCGGTTCCCTCGTGCCTATCAAGGGACGAGAGTGTGTCCTGCAATCGCAAGCAGAGAAAACGCCAGCGATATACACTCTCCCACCAGAACTGCTTAGCCTAGTTATCATCTACCATGCTATCAATTGCCCTCCAGGACATCCTATTTTCGACGAAGGTAGCGGTTCGACGCAGCGCTTTGTCCGCCCTATCCAACGCAAGCTAGGCTGGATCTACATAACCCATGTCTCCTCGTGCTTCAGGACTATCGCCATCGGTGAGAGCCATCTCTGGCGCACGATCACTCTCACTCTCGGTCCCCAATGGACAAACATCATGCTCTCGCGCGCACACCTCCAGCCGCTCACTCTCACGAGCGGTGACGCGAGCTGTGCCTGGCAGTACAAGCCCGCGATCACAAGAACGATGTTTTCCTTCCTCTCTACCCCCAACACATTTGCGCGCGTTCAATCTATCGACATCACAGCCTCCCGTGCCGGCCTGCGTTTGCTTGCCGACCATCTGTCGCTCCCTGCACCCATCCTCGAATCCATATCCGTCGCCCTTCCGCCCGGTGCGCCCGCTGGTGCATGGACCCTACTTCCAGAGACCCTCGCGCACGGCAAGCCGTGCGTCCGGCGAGTACGCCTGCACGGCTGTGCGCTCACCTGGGCCGCGCTTCGCTTCGCAGCGCTCGAGCACCTTGCCGTAACCATGCCCCCTCCACCGCAGGACGGAGCCGGGCTTATTGTCTCGCAGCTGCCGACGTATACCGACCTACTGGATCTCCTCACGCTCGTCAGTAATAACCTCCGCACGCTCATCCTTAAGCATTGCATTCCGAGCGAGCATCAAGCCCTCCGCTCGGGCCGTGTCGAAGAGGTGGACCTATGTCGGCTCGAGTATGTCGATATCGTGGCCCCTGCCCAGCATTGTTGCAGCCTCCTTAGCTCTATAATCGTCCCTGTCTCTGCAGACGTCCGCATCGCTTGGCACTGGCCTCTCCCTGAGGATCGAAGGCACATCATTCCATGGGTCCGAAAAACCTATGTTGACAAGGCGGCGAGAAAGCATTTCCCTCCTACCATTTCATTCTATTACCCGACCATCGAGCCCGATGCGCCAGTTAGACTCTATCTTCAAACTCCCGGATAGCCTAGCGCACCTTCTCCTTCACTTTGCCTGTTTGGTGCGGCGTTGGTCGACGGATGCAGTATCTCGCAAGAAGGGTTGCGCACTCGCTTCAAGAAAGGTGTGAAGCGTGTTTGGATCAGACGGGCCACATTCTAGGCATCCAGACTGCAGCATGTATATTGACTACACAACCGGGACAAGGCCTACTTGTTAGGGAATAGAATAGTCGGATAGGGGTGTTTGACCGTATTCAAAGCGTGCCAAGCTTCCGGCCATCGTCCGAAATTTGTTCTCTTCACGCGCTATCGAAAAACATTTCTCTACACGCTTGTCTGATAACCTCACGAATACTCTTGAGACTGTGCAAAGAGAGCTCCACCTCCACCCAGGACGGGCCGACGCATGAAGGACTTGAAAGCTGGATCCACAGAGCCAGCGAGTATATCAACGCTCTAGGGCAGAACTCGTACGGAGTCGCCTGCAAGGCCGGCCCGTGGTGTCCGGTTTGATCGCCTGCAGGGCACGGGGCTCTGGCGAGTAGTCTTCTGTAAATCTCAGGAGCCCCCGGGACGCCTGTGAAGTGTTCGGGATGCTTGAGGAGCACGATTCCCGACCAGCTAAATGACGTATACGATTGACAGAGTGCGGGCGGAACGCGAACGGAACCGTTCGACGACACCAGGACATGTTCACTGGCACTTTTTTCCTGAAAAAGGACCAGGGGATGTTTTTGATATCTCGTTCTCCTGAATGGTACAAAGGACAGTAAAATTCTGGTCCGTTAAAGCGGAAACCTCTTCCGCGCGCTTTCAACCTTTTTTGGCAGGACAGGTCCCATGCTGGCAGCGCGACGAGTTCTCGGGGGACGGCAAAATTCAAAGGAACTGAGCAGCGCTGCCTTGATAACCGATACATGCGGGTCGGGAATTCGGACCGCGTGACGCTTGCTCGAAGGCGCCGGCTTCCATCCAGGCGCTAGTGCTGCTATCTGGCGCACACAACAAAGAAAGTAGAGCGGTGGATTGGCACAACAAACGCAGGAGTACGACCAGCGCTTTCTTCAGAACCACCACCACGGGAAAACGGAGCGGTGGATGGCCCCGACACGCAAGGACATGACCAGTGCTCTCTTGATGACCGCCGCATGGGGGTCCCCGATACGGGCGGCGCAGCGCATGCAAAAGCACCAAACAGCGCTTCCTCGTTGACCGCCGCCGCACACATGCCGGTGATCCGATGCAGGAACAGAGAGAGCAGAGCGGTGTATAAGCACAGAGAAGCACGCACAACATTACCGCAGATCTAGAGTAGAATATAGCGTACCGCCCTGCCTCACCACCTGCGCGGACCGCGCAGCGCCGCCTGGTTCTGCGCTTCGAGCTGCTTCTTCGCCCACCACTGCTGCGCGAGGCGGATGCACTCGCCGAGCGAGGGAGCCTTTTCATCCACCTTCGGGAGCGGACCGATCTTGAGCGTGCGGCGCACGGCGGGCAGGCGCAGGACGAGCATCTGTGCGCTCATGGCGACAATACCCGTTAGCACGTGGATGTTCATACCCTGCGTGGCCGATGTCAGTGTGCGGCGTGGAAGGAGGGAGAACGGAACGCACGATGGTCCAGTTGCCGAAGACGGGGATACTGATGAGAGAGCCGAAGCGGAAGAGCAGCAGCATGCCGCCAACAGTCTGACGTGAGCTTGACGCGAGCATGTCCCTGGCCATGAGCTGCACCGCGCGCAATCAGCCCCTTGCAGAACCATCGGGGACGACGGGCAGCACTCACCGAGAGCATGATGTTCATCAGAGCGCCCGACACGAGCGGGAGGATGTAGTACGGGTCCGTTGCGGTGAGATCGGCGTAGATGGGGATGAGGTGGCCGATGCCGGAGTAATGCAGGCCGGCGATGGGCGCGTCCATCACGCGCCGGATGGCGAAGAACATGCCGAGCGAGATGGGCAGCTGCGCGAAGGGTAAGAGCAGCATCTGTCCGAGGCTCGCGCCGGCCTCGCGGTAGATCGCCTGCTGGCGCCACATGATCTTCTGCACCTCGAGCGGGTCGCCCTTCGCCTGCGCCTTGGGCAACTCCTCCATGAGCTTCCGCAGCTGTGGCTGGTGCGGCCCGAGCGCGGCCGTGTTCTGCTGCTGCCGCACGACGATCGGTAAGCACAGCGCGCGCGAGATGAGCGTGCCGGCGACGATCGTCCAGAACCACGGTAGACCCGTGCCGACCTGGATCGCCTCGAGCAACGACGTCGAAAGCCCGACGGGTCCCCAGCCCGTCAGTCCGAGCTGCGCGAGGTCGCCCCAGTGCAGCGGCGCCCAGCCCGCGGCGTGCGCGGCGTCGGACAGCGCGCTCACTGCGTCGGCCGGCATGCCCGGGACGAGACCGTCCGGTAACGCGTCCGCAGGCGCTGTTCCGGCATCGGGAACAGGCAAGTCTTCGACAATCGTCGCAGCGGCGGGCTCTGTATGCGCGAGTGGTGCTGGTGCTGGTGCTGGGACCGGCGGTTTTGCGGACCAGAACGAAGACAGGCTGAGGCTGCGCGCAGCTAACGGCGTAGCGCGCACCGCATTTTGCCGGAGCGAAGCTTGCTGTTGATGGTCAGACACCGCGAGTACGGAGCGGTGGGGCGGAATAGACGTACGGTGAGGCGGCCGACGACCAATGACCGCGTTATTAACCTGGGCAGACGTCTCGGCGCGCGAAGAGACAGAGATAGTTCGTGACGCACCTTGCGCCGCCCGAGCGTGCGTGCACCCGCAGAATGAGACCCGTCGTACCCAGCATCGTTGGGCCGTTTTAGTCTGTGCAAGACGGGGGATGCGGTGCGTTGGCCGCTGAAGAGGAAAGGACGACTGGCGGGCTGAGCAAGGATGAGCGCTGCAGAGCGTGTGTGCTGGCCGCGTCGCTCGGCTGGCTCGGCGCGTTTACCGATCGGCATTCGCCGACGCGCGCTCCTTCTGCGCGCTTTCACGCTCCTCGACAGCCAAACCTTGTTCTCGTTCTTTGCGTCGCCTTCGCACCACCCTTGTCCTAACAGCAGCAAATTTGCATCGCGTTATTATTCGCTGCCTGTGCGCCCATGTGTTACATAGTGCCTGCTCACACGCACGAACCATCGGTCCGCCAAAAAAAACTGCTTAGGCAAACCAGCCCGACGGGCTGGACGCCAGCGCCCGAGCGAAGCCAGCCCGAAGCCTAAAACCGAAAACCGAAACCGTACCGTGCACCGTCGACCACGCCGTCGCACGACGTCCGCACAAGCCTCCGCGATCCTCGCCACAATTACAGTATATTGCCCCGCCACATCCGCCGCTCATAAAAAAAAAAAAAACGTCGCGCGCGCGCGCTCCCGCCACGCGCGGAGCCAGTGCGCCGTCCCGCCCATCCGACCTTGGCGTTTCCCATGCCCGCCCGTTGATCACTCCGGCTTCTGCGTGCAACGCTGTACGTTACGCGTCCGCCGCATCTGGTCTGACATCGCGCCCGCGTCGCCGACACGCCGGCGCCACACGGTCGTCCGTCCAAACGCCGTTACAGCGCTACGCTGCGTGGCCTGCCAAGAGCGCGCGAGCTGTAGATGGAACGCGGACGAACTGCAGGTGGTTAGAGGTGTGAACGAGCTACGGGTGGTTGGAGGTGTGAATGAGCTACAGGTGGTTAGGGGTGTGAACGAGCTCTGGATTGCAGTGCGAGCGGGGCGTATGTGTCGATCTGTGGAGGTCTGGATTTCCTTGAAGAGGGCGGCACGGCACCGACGGATCAGCCGCACGCAGGCGGGCGAACGGGTGCAGTACTCGTGCTTCACGGGTGGGCGGTCGCATGCCTGGCGTGTACAGTACAGAATAGAGCAAACACTTGGACGATGATGCGAAGAATGTCTGTGCGTCAGATTTACAGCTCACATGAGCAAATGTTCAAGACGCTGAAGCAGGGGCACATGGTGTAGTTGGTTATCACGCTCGCTTAGCATGCGAGAGGTGTCCGGTTCAATTCCGGATGTGTCCATGATGGCTGAAATAATATAATTTTATGAAAATTTCTACCCGGCATCTGTCTGCACGCCCCGCCTATCCCATACCATCCACACCGCTCACACCTTCAGATCCCACACGGCCCACTCGCACCATACAGCAACCCCCACATCTCCAGAAGCAAATAACGATTCATTTTACATCTGACGCAGGTGCAGCAAGACGGATATGATATATGCAAAGCAGACGACAACACTGCAGCGATCCAAAAAAAAACCACGGACGCGACGAGCGAACGAGCAGTAAACGTACAAAAGCACAGCAGCGCATTAACATATTCCACACTCCCACTCTACCCCTCCCTCTCCTCCCTCCCCC
>MU273846.1:0-23676 GCA_022160365.1 Vararia minispora EC-137
CACCATGCATTTTTCCTTCCCGTCCTCGCTTCTCATCTTGTCCCTTGTCTGCCCGGCACACCGTCGCTTGCCCTGCCAGTACAGACTCGCAGTGGGAAGCTGCCGCCGGCACAGACGAGCCTGGACCATAGTGGGCGCTTGTACTTACATAAACCACTGAAACGGCTCGAAACTTTGGCCACCCTCAAAAAGGCGTGGGAAAAATAAGGAAAAATCATTTTTGGGCTCTTTAGGCCCACCGGAGTCTATCCCGAGCTTTATGAGCCGGAATTCCCAGCCGTTCAAGCGTTACAGGAATTGTCGTGTTTGGTTGTCCGGCACTGTACTTACACTGGAAACGTTAAAATGTTTTATGCGCATCAATGTCACCACGATGGAGTTATATGAAGACTCGTGCATCTACCACCAGCCATCATACTTGGCGAACGGCTCGTCACAGCGCAGTCTACTCGTACGGCAGCGACGCTGCGTTGTCCAGAAGTTCGTCCGATCCCGGGGGACTCACTCGCGGTGCGTGGGCATCGTTGGAGTAAGGATCGGTTACCAGGCGTATGGGGACCACCACGCGTGCGTCGCCTATGGGCCCTTTAAGAGTGTCTGGGGGCGTGAGTGAGAATACGATGCAGTCCTGGGTCAAGCGCTCAGCCCTTTTGCGAGGATGAATCGTCACAACAGTATATAGTGAACTTACTCGTACCCAGAGTCCGCTCGCTTTAAACCCTCCTACCTTGATGTCGGGATTTATCCGAATTTCACCAGAGAAGGCTAGCCAGCGCGGACCATCGACCTAGGCGACGCAGGCGCGAACGCAAATGATCAATGAGGGCCGAAATCCTCTCTCAAGCCCATGACATACACTTCGTCGCATGGTCCCCTCGCCAATGTTTATCACACGCCAGAGCTCGGTATTGATCCCCTCTAGACGGTATTCGTCCCTTCACGGATAGTTTAGAGAATAGAAGGGGGGTGGTACAGCGGGATAGCATGTACCTGACGTCTACACAAGTCTGTCTAAGAAGCTGAATGCGGGTGCTTGATTTGCCCGGTGCTTGATTGACTGTCGGGAGGAAAGGCAGGAGTGTCGCAAGTGTCATAGCCGAAGAGCAAAATGTGATATGAAATGGTATCGGTTCAGAGAAGCAGAAGACGTGTGATCGCGGAACGTAGAACCTGCGTTGGCTAGTAAATCGACCGGCATTTGTGCGGGAGCTCGACAGACGACCCGATTTACCTGCATAAGATTGGCTTCGCACCCGCGGTACGTGCAACAATCCTACTTTCATACGCACGCCAGCTTGGTACTTCCAGGAGACCCAGTATGCTATTCGTCTCGACCATCGGTGACGGGAGGGGAGAGGAGGGACAGGTCCGGGGGCGAAAGAGAAACGGCGTTGAGACCGTTGTCTGCCCGATACCCGTCAAAGCGCCAACTTTGGGTAGTTTAATTCGGCTCGCGATAGCGGTGACCTCGTAGTCTACGTTGGCAGTAAAGCCAGGCAACCCTGTGAGATGGGCTTCATATGATGGCGGTAAAGGCTGTGCGATACCGAGGGACCGGTCATCAGCGAACCTAGGAAGCACTTTGGGATCAAAGAGGCTCTGGACATACGTAGGCGCCACGTTCGTCGACGTATTCGCCAGGTAAGCTCACAGAGAAACTGAGGTAGTTAGGACATGGCGATGGGTCAACACCTCTGCGCCAGAGAGTGACCAGTTCGTTGCAGAGCACAGACGTATTCGTCCCGCCTTCGGCTATTTCCTTGAGCTTCATGATACCCTCAACCTGAGCAAAAGGTTAGCACATCGGACTACCCCGCGCCCGCGGCGACTCAGAACAAGAATGCTGGGACTGTAAACGTACCTTGATCGCCACAAATGCAAGACCCTCCGTCTTGGCAAGCTCAATCGAGCCCTATGTGCAGCGCTGTAAGTGAGATGCATGAGGCATTGTGCGAGGATCGCGTACCGACCTCGATGGGGGAGCGCATACCATACGTAGGGATATTCGTGCCCTCGATCTGGTCGCTCAGTCGCAAACTCATGCCTCCGGTCTTGCTCTGTTTTATGAAGTCAGCGGACCTCCGGCGGCCGTTATACTGGTAGACAATGGCATGGGCGAGTCTGCGTTCCTCCGCGCGAGGCTCAGGAGCATACGAGGGCGTCCTGGTCAGATCCGGTGGAGCCGTGTAGGTAGGCAGACTTGCGGTGGACATGAGCGGACGGGGGAAGAGAGGAAAGTAGGAAGTGGCTCTGTGAGAGCGCTGAGGCTGACATTAGTGTACTGCAACATTGGTGAGGCCGGTCAAGCCGAGTGTGGCCGAGAAACCGCATGGTTCATGTCGTCGCTCCCCTATACCTCTCTCGTGGGAGTCGGCTGCGCATGGCACTAGTTCCCTAAGATCATGTACATAATCATTACTAGTAGCGCGTCTAGCCTGCGCTCTCCGATCTAGTTGTGACCCACAACTATCTACTTAGCTGTTAATGTTATACACATAAAGTATCGAAGCATGCGGTGGGCTTCATATCCCTTGACACAGGCTGCAGCGCAGGGAGGGCTCGGAAAATAGGTCATGCTCATCATGATCACCGAATCTCCACCTCTCCCACCACCGCCTCTCCCATTATAGTTTTCGCCGAGTGCGAAGTCAGTCGCATAGGAATGCGTTGTCTGAAAGGAAACTCATGTGTGCGCATGCCAGGGACGTCAACTGAAACAACCAGGAAGTCCTGCGTACATTCTCGCCAGTCAGTAGGTGGGCTAAGCATGACATCGCGGCTCTCACCTGCACACTCAATCGGTCCGCCACGAAGCTTGCGCAGCTTACACCGTCAGGCACGTCGATGAAACCTCCCCAGTTCAGTTTCCCTTTCTCGTATTTCTCTTGGTGAAGATGAGCCTCCGGCAAGATCTCCGTCATGTCAAACTTCCGCCCTCGACTCCGGCCAAACACGAAACCTCCAGTGTCGCGTGCATCGACCTTCACCCGTCGTTCAAGTCGCACATTCAACGGCCGCTGCGTTCGGCTAGCTAACTCGAACAATCTCAGTGTGAACCGCGGTTGTCGGATAGACTTAAACTTAAAGCCGGGTATTGGCGCGGCTGGGTTAGGTGCTGTATCAAACGTTCGGGTCGTGTCTGGTGATGAAGGGATAGGCAGAAAAGACACGAGTGGTTGCGCAGCTGCAACCGCTCTGAGAACCGGCGCAAGATACGGATCCGGTGCACGTAGAGTGAGCTGAAATGTGATGCGTTCGCCTAGTGGGATTATCTGGGATTGCGGGAGGAAAAGTTGGACTTCAATGGGTGGCAACTTCGGGTGCAGAGGCTGTATAGCGCCGAAAAAAACGGTCTGTGGATGCTTACTCGACTTCCGTGCCACGTTCGCGGGAAAGGGGCCCAAAGCCTGCGGGCGTGTGACGGGTCTGAACACGAATGGGACCCGCAACCTAGCCACGAACTTTACTTAGCGAGAGGGGTACATGAAGGCAAACGGTAAGCATACCGGGTGCGCTTCTTCCAGAAATCCATTGGATTTGTATGGCGCGTGACAGACACCACAAATTCGTACTGGACTGATACGCGAAAACCGGGGATCGCGCTGGCCCGGTTTTCGTAGCTTGGCGGAAGAACGCGTCTCTCGCTCGCGGGCGGCACGAATACGGGGACCGTTGTCTCAAAATTAAATTCGGGAGGCGCGCCGTCGTGATAGACCGAGTTGTTCCATGTATACAAGGTTTCGCAAAGAAAAGCGGAAGTGCTAATAGTTCCGCCCTGGAGTTCGCGCACTTTCAGCGTCCCTTCAAGCTGGAAAACACTTCAGCCGCGCGACATGAATTTATTTCCTTCGCAGGCGCACATTCACAACTATTGAAACAATGTTCTCCGGCCTCGACAGAGTCACCAACCCGCGTATGATGCTCCCACTTGTATAGGCCAGGCTTTCATTTATCCCGCTGTGGCCAGAAAGCACAAGAGTGACTGAATTCTCTTGCTTCACGAAATGTCGTCGGTGCTGGGGACCCAGTACGGACATCATTGACAACACCGGTGCGGCCTGGGGCCGAATTTCTATTAAGCTGGCAGTGGGCCTCAAAGGATGCTTGTCCGGACGGGGCTTATCTGCCCATGAGGTAGCCGAACGGACACTGGCCGTTCTCTGGACAGTGAAGCCATCTTGAAGGGGATCCGGGACTGATGAGTATGCCCGTGCATAGGGATGCTGAGACATCCTGGCGGTTATGAGAGAAACAAAACCTCTGGCGCAGAGGAACCGAGAGGACGGGAAGATGGAAGTCGAAGTCAAAGGAATGTATAGAGCCCAGTAGGGCCGGCGTCAGGAGGGATGGCCATTCTCATGGATGATCATAGCCGGCAGATGGCCGAGAGCAGAGTACCCAGAAGCAGGAATCCATGTGTCGTGCTGTTGCGAGGGACGGCAAAACGAGACTGTGCAAACTGGCCGCATATCAGAACCGGTGATGAGCAAAACCAATCACGGACCTGTGCATGCTCAGGAGAACGAAGCCCTGCAGAGCACGAAGTGCAGCCGGTCTGACAAAAGTGGGCATAGACAGAAGACCAGTGGGATGGGCGGAACAACCGTGACTCAGAGCTGTCAACTTGTCATTAGCCGCTTTCCGCCTTTTCGCCACGCTGGTGACAAGTGAGCTTCCATCTTGACTCCATCGCGCCTCACTGCCTCGAGCCGCACAGAATATACTGACACGATGGTCTATGACTCCACTTCGGACTTCCCCCTTGTGGGGGAAAATGTACTGGACTCGCCTTGGGGAGACGAGCCCGTAGAGATCCAGAACGCTGAATGGAACAAGCTGTCATCAGACTTCACAAATGTGCCCCTTCACCGCCTGCGTTTCCCGATCTTCGCCATCTAACGTTCTCTCCCCGTCGTCTATCAGGCAGGGTATCGTGAAGGTATTACAGCGGGGAAGGACGCCGCTCTGCAGGAGGGTTTTGACGCAGGGTATGCATTCGTAGGCATCCCACTTGGACACGAACTTGGTTTCCTGCGAGGCCAAGCTTCTGCCCTGCACACTATCCTCTCTACGTCGCCTGCTCCAGACTGTATACAAGTTGTTGAGGCGCGGGCGATCATGGATGGACTTGCCGTTGTGCGTTTCACCGATATCGCGCCGCGCGATCTCGAGGCCGAACAACACGCGCGAGAACACTTGGAGATGATGGACGAAACTATGGATGAAAACCTCGGACTCGTAGAGCGCCGGCGTACGGAGCAGGTCGAGGACAAGATGAGAGTGCTATCTGCTGGTCCGGGAATCCCGAAGGATTCTCGACGTCCGACAGTGGATGACGTAAAGGCGCTGAAGAAACGTCTGGAGATACTGGGCTCAATTACTGGAGTTGCACTCGATCCACATCACAGCTGAACCTCCCTTGTACCAGACTTCTGTCACGACATGCTGTGGCATAATGCTTGTTCCCTTACCCATCCTGAACCTAGGCACTGTACATGGTACGTTCAAACTACTTTGTACGCAACATATAGGCTATTGCATATCTTATTCCTGTATGTGCCACTGCAATCCCAGCTACTCGCGTTATGATGCAAAGCTTCTGGAGCAACGCAGCTCGCACGAGTAGAACGGAGAATGTGTATAGTAAGATCGCGCTCTAGTGGAATAGATGCGTATCCCTCGCAGTACATGAGGGGGAAATGAGGCTGGCTAGACTCTCCGCCGTGGATGTCTTTTGATCGCGAGGATACTGGGCACATTTTTTTTCCCTTACGCCAGTGAAGATATCCGTAGAACCCTCTTTATAAGCTTGGGGTGTGCTATAACTTGAAACTGGCACATACCTCTTCGTCTGGTCTCTTATCGGGAAAACTGAAATCTACATTATTCACTCGCCCCGCGATGCGGATGCAACGCCAGCAGATGGTCTTACAACTTGCTTGAAGATTTGTAATGCGGCGGCAAGCACAATAATCAAAA
Source organism: Vararia minispora EC-137 (assembly GCA_022160365.1). NCBI lineage: Eukaryota > Fungi > Basidiomycota > Agaricomycetes > Russulales > Lachnocladiaceae > Vararia > Vararia minispora. The sequence continues at coordinate 5,980 of MU273846.1, forward strand.
CGTTTAGGATCACCATCTTTCCCGACTAGATGCAGCCCATAGGGTCAGAGCGAGAGATCCCGACGCGCTCTTCAGTGTCGCAGCGGCTTCCGTACGCCGCTAGGGTGTCCCAGTTTACGAGATAGCATTTGCACCGAATCTCGGAGAGCCGAAGACTGCCTTTCGCGACGGCTGTACAGCTTCCATTCAAGCTGAAGGTCATGTCGTGGACATATAAGCAGGTGCCCTTGGAGGCATACTGCACAGATTAAGGAACAAATAGCGGTGGAAAATTTGTCGCTTAATTATCGAGAGACATACGAAGGAGGTGGAAACAATTCATGATCATGCCGGAGTGAAGTCTGTATACACCGGCAGTCACTCGAAGCTCTATGAAACTCCGCGGGTCAAGGAATCTGAGAGGAAGTGCCCTCATCCTGTAACAATCCGTATCGGGTGCGCATACACGAGCTCAACGAATGCGCTGAAAGTCGCGCGTTCGGTCGGACGGATGGAAAGTACCATAAAGTCCTAGAGAAGGAGGACTATAAGCCAGGAACAGACAGTGGCATGTAAGAATGCAGCTTACTGATGCACGTAACTTTCCCATGTCGAATCCTCCGACCGTGATGGTCTGTTCGCACCGTACCTCGCCTTCATACTCTATGACTGCTTCTCCGGCCCAGGTATCCTCGCGTATTTCCGGAGGTGATGAACGCAGTGTTCCTTCGCCGATATCGTACGACCTCGCTAACGATACGCCACGCTCGTTCGCAACTACCTGCCGCTTAATATACACTCGAATATTCGGTCGCTTATCCTGAGCACGAGGAGATCCACGCGACTCGGAATGTTCTGGATGAAGAAGAGCTGTCATGCTGGGCTGGGAGGAAGTGAGTCGGAGGTGGAAGGGTATGTTTTCGTCTTTTGTGAACACTCGAAATGCAGGTACAGTGAGCTGGGTTAGTGAACCTAGTTATCAATAACCGAACTTGCAGCGAGAAACAGGGAACACGTACAGTGCAGGAGATCGAAGCAAACTCCAGGGGCACCTTCGAGGGCATATTCAGGCCTATTTGTTGCCATTGTTCTGGAATCGAATTTATAGCTCGTGAGATGGTGGGGTAGGTTGACGGAGTCGACTGTGCTGGACGCGCACGGGGCGCGTACTTGACATCGATGGCCAGTCTGTATAGACAGCTTTAGCCAGAAATGAAGGAGGCAGGCAACAGTGTACATTTTCTGCGGCCTCCATTTCCCCTTGGCAACACGTACTGTGAGACGGTAGATGATCCGGACATACAGGTCGCGTATCCTGAACCCGTCTCCTGCGGGGTCAAAGGAAGGGGGCAGAGGGAGCTGTTCCTCGCTGTCGAGGCCTGAAAATGTCTCAGGGAAGGTGATGTCGAACGGCAGAGTTGAGGGACAGGAGACACTGTCAACGGTTGACCAACATGGTTGAACAATTGTCGTCAATGCGTATTCAGACCCCCCTACGACGCCGAGCGTTATGTCAAGGCGGCCTACCAGCTGAATTAAAACCCCGTAAACACTTAGCAGAAAGAACAGTGCTGACAGGGACGTCACCGTTGCAGTCACCGAAGCCACGCCTTTCGTATTTTCCAAGTGGATCTCTCCTGCGATGGACGTGTGTCGACCGTACGAAGGGACCTGAGCTGCCTCGTCCTGGTTTTTCAAAAACACGGTAATACCATTACCACTTCGTCTTAACAGCCCTGTGAAACTTGGATTTTCGATGGAGATTGGCGAGCCAGTCGCTAATCTTTGTTCTCGGGGGCCGGGCTCGGGAGAATAAACTGGAGTATCGCCTGAAAGGCGGTATGCAGGAGGCAAAGCGCTCTCTAGCTGCAGAGCATGCTGCATATTGGCGACTCAGTGGTGGAGATCTTGCATAGCATGCTTGTTGATAAAGACCTGGCGGAATGTATGCATGCACCACTATGACTGTAAGTGACTCCTGTAGCATGTGTCCAGAGACGAGTACGCAAGCGGAAGCGCTTACTTGGCGCCAATTGCCGAATACCGTAAATGCGTCAGCAGGTGCAACGAATAGACATTAGCCCGGCTATTGATGTTGTAAGCCCTGCTCATGGGGCACGACCGAAGTGACCACACCGGGAAGTAGTAGCTGATAACGGAGTGCCGTAATCTTCACAGAGAGCTCTAGCAAAGCCCTTGGCGTATTACGGGATCCACAGGCTTCCGACGATTTATAGAATAGCGCACGCCTGTGGCCGAAACACGACGGATTGCATAGCAGCTGCCGTTCCTGAACGGAGACGCGTCGAAACATTGAAGATCCGATTTGCAGCTAATTAATTCTGACAACACCGTCCCAATGGCTGGAACTACTGCTGGATTAATAGAGTTGGTAAGCATGATGTTATACTATGACTCTGTGGGTGAGCGATCCGATGAAGAGAAGAAATCCAGATTCCGCAGCGGATGACTCTACTGTACTGCGCTGATAGGGGGTCTGGCAGGAAGCCTGTAAGTAGGTCTGAAAATCGTGACCAGCCAAGGCGCAACCCTAACCCTATTCGTATAGGCCGAACCCGCCGATCCATTTGTTAACTGGCCACTAGTACTGGCACCATGGCCGTGACTGCGCTCCCCGTCTAGCATTTGCCCCCTTCAGCTCTCGCCTTCCTTAATCATCATTTTCCTGGGGTAGGCTGGCGGATTGAGAACGGAGGAAATCAAGATCAAATAGCTGAGGCATGGCTCCCAATGTCAGTTATCATTGCCCGTGTCTGTCTGACTCGACAGTTCCACCCCCGCCTCATCATCTTTCTTCCTCCTCTTCCTTCCATCCGTTGCACGAGCTCTTCTTCTGTGAAGAATGTGATGCCATCCGCTGCAATACCTGTGTGTCGGTGGAAGTTAGTGGATATTACTGTCCCAACTGCCTCTTCGAGGTCCCCAGTGCGAGCGTTCGAGCGGAAAAGAACAGGCGCGTACTGCCTTACTTGTAGTGTGCAATAGGAAGCCGAGCGTTTCCATACAGATGTGCCCGAAACTGCTTCTTGTGTCCATGCTGCAGAAACACACTTTCTGTTGTACCGTCCGATCCGCCCGAGACTGACGACGGACGTACCTTGCCTGTGAGCGCGGTCGGCGAGCCACCTTTCTTCCTCTACTGCAATTATTGCCGCTGGGACTCTGCTGAGGTGGATATCACGTTTGAGAAGCCGACGGGACTGGCGGGCACGTACCTCGTCGTTGATTTTTTGCCATCTAAACTTAAGGAGATGTACAGCTCAGCTGCAGAAGTTTGAAGATTCCGCGCCCGACTCACTGGAGTTTGAACGTCTTAAGGAACATTTCGAACCCTTTCTCCTCCGTGCTGGTGCCACCTCTTCCCTCAACCCAACTACATCGGCACACTCACATCATCATGTGAACCCTGTCACAGCCGCTGCGTCGTCTGCACTTGCGCGTGATATTCCCGGCGTCGCGAAGTACACCCCCGCACAGTCAACATCCGGACGACGATCTAAGGGAGCTCGCGATGAAATGCCGGAATATAAAGCTCGGGTCGACGCGAGTTCTAGTAAGGGTGCAGGTCTTGGCGGCGAGCCAGACGTTGAATTTATGCGACGACTGGAGACAGTTAGCGAGGTGGCTTCTCTCGAGCAGCGGTGGTCGAGCAGCTGGGCTGTATCACTAAGATTAAGGTGCGTTTCCGTGATTATCATTCTCGAACAAATATCCATCTCCTGTCAGTGATATAAAGCCGCTGCGCATGCCTCTACACTCTAGGAAGTCAAAACGCTGTCCGTCTTGTCGTCACATCTTGATTAAGCCAGAACAAAAAGCACAGTCGGTGCGATACAAGATCAAGCTTGTCGCTGCCAACTACATACCTGCCATTACAGTTTCAATGCCTGCAGTGGCCGAGCGCCGCGCGACTTTGAACGGGCAAGCTACTGCTTCCGCGGCAGAGGCGTCCCTAATACAAGCCGGTCGCTCGTATCCCTTCCACCTAGCCCTCACGAATCCATTGTATGATCCTGTTCAAGTGCGGTTACAGGTTCAGCGCCAGCTTCCGGCAGGTGCACCAAGAGGTGCAGATGACGAAGGAACCGAGAAGGCACGGCGGCCGCCTTTTGCTGTGACGTTACCCAACACCGCTTTTCCGATAGCGGCGTTTGCGGAGGCCTGGGAATACGAGGATGACGAAGATATGCTTGACGATGACGAGTTTGGGCCGGAACGAGGTGCGCGCGAGAAGGACGCGCGTAAGAATAAGACAGTCGGGGTACTCGAGCGACGGGCAAATGTCACCATCGTCGGTGGTGAAGTCCTTATCGGAAAGGACGCCCGCGGTGAGCTCAAGGTACGCGACGGCTCATGATTATTCACGGTTCCCCCCGTTAAACTCTGTCGTCGCACAGTTCAATATGCTCGTATCGTACACATACCGTTCTGATGACCCCTTGGCTGAGGACGACGTAAAAGCCACCCCATCGCGGAGGAATGTGCCCGAGATGAAGACTTTTTCGTTTTGCACGATCGTCAGCTTAGGGACGATTGTTCCACGGGAAGAATCGCGTAGTGTGAATGTCGATTTGTAGATGAGGACGGTATGCTCGTTTGTTCATCCTGTACAGGACCGCGGTTCCAGTGCCAGCCGTGATCGCGTGATCAGTTGCACTACAAGGTCGGCAACTTCAAGCAAGGGCACCGACAACGTTGAGACGGACTGCGCGCGGTCACTGGAGGCTGCGAGATGTGCCTGTGTGTGACCAAAGTGCCAGTGATGTGTATGCCCTGTCGTGTCGTCGCGACAACAGATATCAGTCTTCAGTGGCGTTGACCGCGACAGTTTTTTCCTTCCTCGAACCTCTCAGCCCGACCCCACTCTTTCTCTCCGTCCATGACGGTCTAAACGTTTCAACTTACCAGGCGCAAGCGACGATCAGCCCAATTTATATTTTATTCTCGAGTCTGGAACTTCTGCTCTATCTATTATTCATTTCCATCTCGACACGGAGGCTCGATAGCCAATCTGTGCTCCTTGACACAATATCCGAGTGCAACTTTCGCAATGACCGTGCAAATGGTGTCGACGTCGATGGCGGAGGTGTCTCCTCCACAAGTGGGACCGTTACCGGTCAAGCGTGGCGAGATCGGCTACATTGAGGAGCTACACGGCGCCGCAATGGCGCAGATGGATCGCCAGGTTGCAGCGTCAAGACCGGCCACAGCTATGGCGGAGCGACATCCCGCAGACCGCTCACCGGCCCCGGCGTCGACAGCGGAAGACGGTACCAGTGCCAGAGGTGCTGCATTGTCTCCCGAAGCTACCACTCAGGCGACCCAAGCCAACGATGCGAACGCATCGACGAGCGGTCTTCAGACCATGAAGAAGCGGAGGAGATTATTACCAAAACTCGGCGGTATCATGCTGCTTACGCTTCTCAAGTTCATCGCTCAGCTCCTCGTCCTTGCTGGCACGGGCGTCGGTTGGGCGTTCGCTGCAACCACGCTCCAGAACGGCCCCAGCCCCCAGAGCAACGACGGCAGCCAAAATGGGCTTGGCGGTGCATCGACATCCATATTCATCCATGTAGCTTTTGGTGTCGTTACACTAGCGGAGCTCGTGTTCCTGGAGCGAAGGGTGTTTCGTATACGTGCGGAGCGCTATGCGTACGTTCATCCAGGAGAGATGCTTCCCCGCGGTCGTGCACGCTACCTGAATCCATCAATGCCCATGGTACGTATAATCCACGACTACATTTATATATCCTTCTATCTTGTTGTTATAGGCACCTTGGCAGCGTCCTTCCCTTCCATCGTACGCGGCTGCTCTAGCACAGAGCGGAGCGCGCACGGGCGATGTAGAAGATGCTGTTAGCATAGCCCTCAACTTGATATCTCCTTTAACGCTAAAAGGATGTTAGATCATTGCACAGCCGCCGCCGCCGGCGTACGGTCAGACGCGCGGGAGCCAGCTCATTCTCAAGGGATTCTTCACAGCTGAGCACGAGCGACGTGCACGCCTCTACGACGAGGAGGCACAGACTGGTCCTGATGGCCGGCCTCTCGATGCTACTGCAGCCACCCCGCGTAGCGTAGGCTCGATAGTCATCGTTGATCGTCCAAGCAGACCGGCGAGCTATCGTAGCCATGACTCCGAGTGGGAAGCAAGGATGGACATGGAGCGGGCAAGAGCAGTTGAAGAGGCTTTGGCAGCCATGGAAGGCGTGCGACCAGCACACCTAAGCGACCGTGACCGCCCGTAAACATGTTCTAACTGTTGCTTTCTCTGTGTTCGCTCTCTGTGTTCCTTACACCCGCCGTTCCTCACCTCATCAAATGCATTCCCTCACAGGTTCGTCAGATGTGAAAAGCAACGAAGTTTCTCAATCCTGTACGTGCAACAGTCGTTGACATCTTGTAGAAGCTGATGCTGAGATGCAATCGAATAGGGTCTGACGTTGTTCCTGCTGCCTCGGGTAACTTGTTGAGGTGCTCTCCGGACTATCCTTGCGTTAGGGGACGCTGTACATCAGCCCTTCGTACTCGGTTGAATCGAATGTGCGAGACTGTTTCAGGATCTGAGTAAGATGAAAAACAAGCGCCTTTCTCGGGCGAGAAGAGCGAAGAAGTCAAGCATCATGCATCGTGATTGGCCGCGGTGTCCATGACTCATGCACAAAAGCTGCGCAGCCCCAGCCTCACTGCAGATCGGCGTTGGACTGACTCGCATTCAACCACCGTGGACATGAGTTGACTCAGACGTGTGGCAGGCGGCCCCGTGGCAGTTATTGTTTCATCACCATCCCCATCTTTCCTCTCAAAGGCTATAACAATGGGTCTTTCGTCCGGTACCCGCGGCGCTTGTCATCCCGCCTCGACGGCCTCACTTTCTTATCCCACTTACAATGAATCTGTGCGCTGCCTCATCTTCGTTCGACACTTCTTTACTGGACCTCTATTCGGACATGGATTTCTCCCTTGCCCACTTCGACCACCCACCGCCAGACTACGTAACATCCACTGACCCACCGGACGCACACGTGGTTTCAGGGCCCCGTAACCTTGTGTATCTCTCGACGGCTAGCGAGGTCGAGCGGGATGTACCTTCTCTACCATTCGTGCCTCCGCCGGACTACTCTGTTGAACCCGGTACAGGCGAGCAGCGCCTCGCTCACTCAACAGGCAGGCGTCGAAGCCATCAGCACGAAGGCGTACTTAGACGATCCCACAACACTGTCTGCGTCGCCTTGAGAGGCCAAAATGAACAAGCACGACGTCCCGCATATGGTCGAGGCTTGATCTTAGGCAACGTTGCAATTATGAACAGCCACAATACGACCTCGGTGACTATGACGGTGAGCAGCACCACTTCGCCCAGTGCGTGTTCTAAAATCACTTGGTTGCAGATTGAAGGCCGCATGGACATTGGGCTTGGAGATGCCGCCAAGACACGGTGGACATTCATGTCAACCACTTGTACATTGTGGAAGGGAGATGGTCCTTGCCCTTCCGTCCTGCCGCTTGAGTGCGTCATCCCGGAAACTTTCGTGGACCCTGCAGATGGCCGCCAGCGGCCGCTCCCTCCGACATACGATCCTAGCAATTCTTCACTACGAGACATGCACACACGTGTTTCTTACAGGATTATCATACGTGTCACCGAAGAGAAGTTTGCTGGGTTGTGGAAGCCCCGGAGGAGGTGAGCGCAATGCATTCGTTATTGTACGACATCTTTATTGAGACCTTAGCAACAGCTTGGTAGTTCCGTTTGACTACATTCCCCGGGCCCGTCCGCACAGGCCAGTCCTAGTCTCGCCGTTCCCGTTCCTGTCCTTCGTCAAGTCTACACCGGAGGAGTGGCACCAAGTTAACGTCCCTATAGCTTCAGTTTTACCGTCTCTCAGTGGTGTTGACTGCAATGTAAACCAACCTCGCCCTTCTTTAAAAGCTACAGTGCTAATAATCATGATACCCGCAGCTTTTCATACCCGACGTACAGATATACGGCAAGGAAGACACGATCCCGTTCTTCCTGCAGCTTTGCGCGCCCGCACTGAGCATGCGGGAGTTCTTCCACCCTACTCTTCCTGTGCAGAAGGTCCACCGCTCACGGAGCTCGCACAACCCTTCCGACTCGGACCCAAGCATACGCGTGTACATCAAACGGCAGACTACAGGCATGTCTCGTGGCGAGAAGCTCTCGAGATCGTACGTGATTGCTGAGGGTGTGTTGTGCCCTATACCCCCCGGCTCCTCGCCTGGCGGTCATGCCCCTAGCGAGGAGCTTGCTGTCGACTACGAGGGTAAGCTGGTGATCAGCGCTGAGGTTACTGTCGGGAGCTTCAACATCGGCCGGCTAAGTGTTTTGGTACGCCGCCCGTTTTATTGCTCGGCCACGCATAACCTCTGAGGCTATGGCTAGGATTTCATTGTGCTCTCAGTCATTCCTTGCAACCTTCATACGCCACTATTTGAAGAAGTGAATCACTCTCATCCTATACGGATTGTAACCGATTCGTACAGGTATGACTGAGTGAATTTATGTCCCTGTCATTTCTGTCATCTCTGCACCTTCTGCATGCTGCCTTGTCGTTGTACCCGCTTATTATGCTATTGCACTCGCTATCCTGTCACACATCCCAACTGTGCATCACATACGTTCAATAGGTCTCTTCACACGGCATTCTGGATTGGTCGTGTTAATCTGTTATCGCATTTTATTCAGGCTTAATGGCACTCGAACTCGAAGTCTACACAATGTTCCCTCAGTAGAGCGGTTTCTAGTGCAGTTGGTCGATAGGCGGAAGGGGTTCTTACAACCAGTTAGCTATGCCCTCTTGCGTTGCATCATTCGCATGAAGCTTGAAGCTCGACAACTCGAGGACTGACTCTGAAGGCTAAAGCGGACTTGTAGAAGCGTCAGCCGTGATTCTGGGTGCCAGGCCAGACACCAGCGGTCATCAGCAGTAGATCGCCGAGCGGTATCCCATTCTTCCACTCGTTCGCTCCTGCCGAGGCACTGTACCTTCCCTTGGTCGAGATGGGTTCAGATAACAAGCCTTGCAGGTAGATTTCCGCTCGGTCCGACGTAAGAGTTCACTGCGGCAAGGAATCGATGGACTTAAGTTACCAGAACGCTCACCAGGACGGTGTGCAAATCAACGATGAGTCGAGCTATATATCGGCCTGGAAATTGCACGGATGTGTTCCATCTCCCTGCTTTCTCCTCAGGCTCCTAGGCTACCATAATTGTATAGACTTCAGTGCTATTCTGGGTGGCATGCAGGTGACAGGGAAATGGATGGTATGGATAATGTTTATGTACCTTCACACTCTTACGGAGCGGTAAGCTTACGCATCTTAGCGTCTTAACACGTAATGGCTCTTGCTGCGCTATTTTTCACTGGCATCGTGCACCACGGATGAAATTCTCATAACAAATACAGTTTATTCTCTCAGTGGCTTATTGGGCGTTTATGCATTATAAGCATGCAATTGGACTGGGTGGAGCCCTTTTGTGAGGCATATGGTGTGTGCGCCATGAGCACATATGCATTATAAGTTTATGCATTATGAGAAATTTGTCTGTAGCTTACTGCGTGATAGATCGAAGTCTTGTTTAGAGGATTCTATACAACCAATCGTCGGGCCATTCGAGGCGAAAAGAAACAGTATACATGGCCGAAGACGTTGCACGCACCGGAGTTCAGGCAGTGAAAGGCAACGAGATTCCGTGCGACAACGGTTGAGAAATGACAGATAGGATATATACAGTAGATGCACAAAGCACGGATGAGGTTGTCAGAAGTCCGGACCAGGCGCAATTATGAATTCGAATGCGGGTGTGGCTGCGAGTATCCCGTTGATTACTACCTCTTCCCGTCCTCCGTCACTGACCGTACTGCTTGTAGCTGTAGCTGTAAGACGGAAGATTGTCAGTCGATTCCATCTGACCCTTGTGCGCCGCCGGCAGCGCAGAGTCCGATAAGTTGTGGAACGAGCCTAAGTTGTATTGTTGGGAAAGCGGGAGCGACTTTGCTGTTCGTGCAGCGGCCCGCTGGCGCTTGCGACGCATACAGCATGCCCAGATGCAGAGTCCAAGTGAGATAACCACGAATGCCAGACAGCCAACGAGAATATAAGGCCAGTACTTGAGAATCTTCTGCTCGCGGTGGGCCTTGATCTCTGCTGCGGACTGGGGCGAGTGTGACTCTTGCGAGGCCGGAACGAGCGTCTTTGAGGCCGAGCCGGTGGTGTCGACGCCCGAAAGACGCGACTGAACGAAATCGGCGTGCGCAGAAGCTTGACTTGTCAATGGCAAGAGCTGGACGAAAGGATCGCTGGAGTCCTTGCCACCTTTTACGAAGTTGCCAAAGTCGATAAGCGTGTACGCGTTACGGACTGAAAGGCGTCAAGATGGTTCGGGTAGGTTCGTTATGATGACGCACGGAAAGACATCCCCAAGATCACATCATACTCGCCGAGTAGACTGAATGCAGTCGTGATGGGCTGGAACTACATTGGACCAAGGTTCAAGCAATGACCGGTTAGCAGAAAAGGGAAGCTTACAGTGCCAGTACAGTATGTAACACCGGCCTTCGTGATCTGTATATCGCTACTTGAAGTGTCCAGAGGATGGATCGGAAAATCGACACCACCGAAATGGAAGGTAACGTTTAGCTCCTGATCACATGGCAGCCGCCACAGCTCGTTGGTTGTGTCGTAGATTGCCCCCTGCACACGACCGTAGATAGCATCGGACATGTCGCGCGGCACCTGCGAGAAGGTGAAGCCTGAATCGAGTACCGCAACAAGTTTCTTGCTGTCGACGCGCGGGACAGAGGAACCAATCTGGATAAAATTGCCGTCCGGACCTGTGACCCCCCATCCGTCCGTAAGGACAGCCCAGTGCTGGTCAGCGTCGGTGAGAGTTGGTACATCTTTGATCGTAAGCTTTGGTTGATTCGTGATGTTCGAGAACTGTGGTACGACTTCTGCGATAGTGAATTCGCCGGCGAAGCTCTCCTGAGCGTCGTTGGCGCGGTTGAGGAGGAAGGTGATATAATCCGATGTCGTCTGACTCCCCTCGAAGATACGGAAAAGCGTAGAGTCGGCCGAATTGTCGCTCGCGTCGACTTTACGGTAGATGACAGAGCCAGTGTTAGGACCGAGGCCAAGTAGGCCCTGGTATGCCGCAGTAGAGAAATCACTAGAGAACGCTGAAGTATCTTGGACCAGGACTACGCAAGGTTAAGCATAGATTCTCGGACTCAAATATTATACCAAACGAGGAATGTGCGAAGCGTGGCTAGGCTACCGCCACAACGAAGAGGAAGCCCTGAAAAAAGAGAGCAGGGACTCAATATGACCTCTCAAGCATGCACAGGTCAACAATTGTATTGAATAATAGGGCTTGGTAGTAAGCCCATGAACACGGCACCGAGAGCCCTGACGCCAAGCCGGGGAGGCTTTGTGGCGGCGACATAGCGCGTTTGAAAGCATGTAGTCCTCAACCCGCCACTCAGGCGGATCTGTACGTTACGCTGCAGACATTCCAGCGCCAGCACGAAACGCCATGTGCTCACCCGCACGGACCCTCAGTCCTCGAAGCGCCGCGAGAACACATATTTGAACATGCAGAAATAGACACTCACCAAACGCCTGGTTCTGAACGGTATAATTACCAAATGTTAGCGTCGCGGAGTGTACGTTGCCTTGGGGGAAAAAGAAGATAGATGTGAAAAAATGAAAACAGGCCGAGTAAGACGCAGGCGCACCGTTTGCCGTGCCAATGGCATAACTCAGCGAGACGGACTTCCCGAGGTCCGTAGCATTGGGTACATTTCCCGCTACCCAGAGATCGGCACTGAGAAATTCAGCGTCAGTACACTTGACAGTCTCGAGGAACACGTGCTTAGCCAGGGTGACGAACCTGCCGGTGTCTAGGATAACGGTGAAAGTGTTACCGTTAAGGGTTAGGTTGCCGAGGTACTCGACGTTGTTCACATTCTTGATGGGTAGGCCGACCGTAACATTGGATGCCGTTGCGCGACGAGTACTTCGGGAGAGCGATAGCAGCTCGTGAGCCGTTGATGAATAGGTGCGGAAAGGGATGCGGAGAGCGGAGGCGAGGGATGCGAGGATGAAGGGCAGTACCAGACTCGGACAGCGCATGATGGGGGCAATAGCTGCAACCCACGCAAAGGCACGGGACAATAGAGAAATGACAGACGATGGGTGTCAAAGGAGTGACTTGTCGAGGACCGACGATGCGGGGCCTGTCACAGAGAGAAAAGAGCTCAAGGCAGGTTGCAGAACAAAGTCAAGGTGATCCACCGTACAGTCCCGCCATCGCTTCGGCTTGTTCCTTAACGACGATCGACATCATCCCACCGTCATAACCTTCACGGAATGAATACAGTGTATTTTCACCGAAACAGAGCCTCATGCAGGTTCGTATATACTAAGCGGTCTGTAAACGAACCCAAGACATAGGACGACCGTCCATGTTTCGTGAGGGTGTACAATCATAAATGAGCGGATAGAATTATCTATCGAAAAGGAAATGTCCGGTCGCCACTGTTCAGCTGAACGCGAACCGCAAGCCAACCAGCGCTACGAATAGGGCGCATACAGCCCGGCATGTAGAGCGTGATTGCTTCAGCACATGCAACGTCATATGCCCGCGACTGCGGGGAGCGAGGCTCAACTAGCAGGCTGAAGGTCTGCACGGCACGCGGAGGCAAGCTCGACGCGCACTGGCGGCGTGAGCAGAGGTTCGACCACTAGGAACACGGACTCGACCAGGGTGGGTGAGATAAGGGGGGCGTGCTTAAGTACATCGGGTCGCGCTCGATATGCCAGCAGACGCGAAAACGCAACGCAAGGGTTACTAAGTGCTGTCGTCAATCTGAGGGACTTGGCTGGTAATTGCCCGCAGCACGTAGGGAGACCGGAGGGCGGCGTTGTCGCAAAAGGACGGAAATCCTGGCATTGAGGTAGCGACACCAGTGCACGATATGGGGAATATTGAAGACGAGAGACAGGAGGTGCGAGGGAGAAGTCGGCTATATGAAAACGGGCAGCAGGGCTTGAGCAGATGCGGTTGTATTCGCTGTTGCGTGCGGCTCAGAGAAGAGCATGATTGGTGGCAGGGTGACGTGGCCCAGCCGGCGAAGGCGGTAGGGTTGGGGTACGGCGGATGAACAGCATTCTACGCGATGACCTCGGGGAGCAAGGCAGCTAACACTTGGCTTGTCCAAGCCTTCTAAATAAAGGACCATGCTCTCCGATCGTGCAAGGCCTGACAGATTGCGATGCAAATGCTGAGTCTGCGGCCGGTGAGGATGTATCCGGACGCGAACGCTAGGAATGGGTCCCGGGAGGAGGACCAGAAGGATGGATGGGGTGAAGTCGGGCTCGCATGTCCGGCACTGAACGTTTGTGTGCAGGCTGTAGAAATACTGCAGGGAGCGAGGGGGTACCGGATGGCTGTCCCAGAGGAAGCAATAGAACTAGCGTGCACATTTTTTTAAGTCTGCGGGCTGCTAGGGCTGACGTCGTGCAGGCACTGGCCCATATAGTGCGGGGCTAATATGGAGTGGCCATGGTCAAGCGATTAACTGCGCAGACGTTCTTCAGCGCGCTGAAGCTACTCGGGTCGAGGGCGGGCTTCTTTTGAAGAGACCAGGTGCATGGCCGTGGAGGGGTTGCAGCAGCCGACGACACGCAACAGCAGCGATGAACGTTGAACCTCGGACCTGGCCACCGCCACGCCAGTCCTGCTGCGACTCCGTCGCAAGTTGTTGGTCACCAAACTCGACGCTCTCGCATCCCTCGCCGTCCTCCCTATCATCGCCCCGCCCTCCCCGTCATCGCCCCTGCTCTCGTGCCCAGTGTCCATACCGCAGTTCTCGTACCCTTCCTTCCGTTACCACGGGCCCGTCCCACACGTCTATATCCCCTACCCCTTCTCCTTCATTCCATCCTTCACTCGCCCCGCTGTCTCCTCTGGCGCTCGCTTGTCTCTCCATCAATAATCCTAAGGATGAGAGGGCTCGTAGACTTGTCGAAAGTAGATGTGTTTTGCATACCCTTGTCCCATTCACGGATATCCTTCTCTGCCTCAAAACAGTTTTCCATGTGCCAGTGTCCGAGGGCTGCCATAGTGCTGCATATATGCTCATAGTATAGCGAATAATCTCTATACGAATTAGTAACTACGTGGTTGCGCGTTGCAGGAGAAGGCTCGTGGGAATATTAGAGAGAAGGTATGCAGGAACAGCGGGATGGGCAATGTGGACGACGGCGGGATCGATGGCAGGGAAGGCAGAGACGACAGGGAAGACGACAGACGATGGCAAGGATTGTGGCAATATTGGGAGCAGGAGCGCAGACGAAGCTCAGACTGGCAGTGACGATGCGTGATGAAGTCACGGCACCGGTGACGGCGGCAGCTACAGCAATGCTGATGAACTCTCTCGCGTTGTCCTGCCACAGCCCAGGCCATTTTATAGGCCAAACTTATTTTCGGTCTTGTTAGGAAAAGCTGGCGGTCCTAATCTTTGCATAAACAGCTGTAACAACAACATCTGAAGGACAAGTAGCTTGGCCCTTGATAAGAATGCATAAGTATGTCCCGGACATTGCATGCGTTTACGGTGAAACAAGGACATACAATTTAAACGCCCCAGTCACCTAGACTCAATGCGAGCTCCCTGACGCCGTGACTCGTGCAGCTTTCGAATGCCGGGACCGAGATGCGCCTCATCATCAGAAGGAAAGCCGGGGTTCACAATACGGAAACCCCAGAACCTTGGGCTATGTCCGGTGAGGAGTGCTTGTGATTACGGTACGAAGTTCGTTGGATTCCCACTGGCATCCCCAACAGTGACAAGTTCCAGCCATTGATATTATAGCTGACGAAGCACTATGAATCATCCCGACACGACTCCGACACCATCTTCTTGACAGATGGGTGTCCGATGGAGGTGTGGTGCCGTTCGAGAGGGTTGACCTGCTACGCATATAAGCCAGCATATGCGAGCCCGAGGCGAGCAGCAAATTCGCGTGTCTAGCATGGCCTCCAACATACTATCCGATGCGCTCTACACTGTCTTTGATCGTCCGGCCCTGACAGCAGTCGTCTGCGGTCTTGGACTTGTCCACGCAATCCTCCGTTACACCAGAAGCCCTTGGCGCAGCCTGCCTCCCGGGCCAATGGGACTACCTGTCATCGGCAGTGCACTCAAAATGTCCGATAAGCAGTGGTTACTCGACGAGTGCCCGAAATACGGTGCGCTTTCACGAGCCCAACGTCCGAGTACTTCGCCTCAGCTGCTCACTTCCAGGCGACGTGGTATATCTCAATGTAGCTGGTCAACCTACTGTCGTCCTGAACACGCAGCGCGCCGCGGCGGACTTACTCGACCGTCGCGCCGCAACCTGCTCGAGTCGCCCACGCTTCATCGTGATAAACGAGCTACTTTCGGGCGGGCTCTTTTTTGCATTCTCACCGCACAATGATCTCTGGCGCCGTATGCGTCGGGGAGCGCACGAAGCTTTCAAGATCTCTGCCGCTGCGCGATACCACGATATGCAGGCGGAGGAAGCAGCACGACTTGCTCTGTCTATTGTGTCGGCCGGGAAAGAGGACGTCGTGCAGGAGTTGAGCGCACTGAAGTCGCACTTTCACCGATTTGCATCATCGCTTGTCCTTGCGATTACATATGACAGGCCTATTCGTGGTGAGGATCCAGGAAGCGATCAGCAGATCCTCAAGGGAGTCGAGGCTTACGACGCGAAGGCGGAGAGGGCGATCACGCCCGGAGCATACCTTGTAGAAATGTTGCCGTGGATGCTGCATATCCCCTCATGGTAAGTTCGTGGAACACATTGGAAGGCAGGTGCGGCGACTAATGTACCCACTAAGGCTAGCCAAGTGGAAGCGCGAAGCGCTCGACAACCATGAGTGGGCCACCGGGTTTTTCAAGGGCGTTCTGGACAATGTCCAGGCGCGAATGCAGGCGCACAATGCCAGGGACTGTCTTGTGACAACACTTATGGAGAACCGTGATAAACTTGGCTTGTCGGAGAAAGAGATCGTCTGGACTGCAGGAATCATGTAGTTGTGTGCACTTCACCCGACTTGGGGGCCATGCCGCTGACATTTACTTATTTCAGCGCCGTGGGGTCTAGCACGACTGCAGAAATGCTCGACTGGTGGACACTCGCGATGATCGCATACCCGTGGACGCAACAGCGGGCTCAGGCGGAGCTGGATGCCGTCATTGGACATGGGCGTGCCCCGCGCGTAGAGGACCGTTTACAGTTGCCGTATCTTGACGCCCTGGTGCGAGAGACTCTGCGGTGGCGCACAACTCTGCCTGTTGGGCTGCCTCACATGAACGAGGCGGATGAATGGTACAACGGTATGTTTATACCAAAGGGTACCACCTTGATTCCCAACGTGTATCCATGCAACCTCGACCCCAAGGTGAGTATGTTTCGTGTCACAATCGATCTGGGACTGACATTGCCCAAGGTCTATGGTCCAGATGCCAGGGCCTTTAATCCCGCACGCCACCTTGACGAGATAGGTCAATTAAAGCCAGCACCAGCGGACACCAAGGAGGAGGGCCACGTTGCGTTCGGCTTTGGGCGACGAATCTGTGTGGGTCGGCACGTTGCGGCGGACTCCCTGTTTGCGGCGATTGCGACGCTTCTGTGGGCCTTCAAGATCGAGAAGGTCGGGGATGTCGACGCCGAAGGTTTCTCTACCACAGGTTTCACACTGTGAGTCTCTCGCCTCGTTTCTCACAAAGGGATCGAGGGCTTAAAGGATCTATAGGCACCCAAATCCGTTCAAATGCAAGTTCAGGCCTCGGTTTCCAGAGGTCGAGGTAGTTTTGTGTGGAGAGCTGGAGGCACATTGAACAGCCAGCTTCGCTGCACATTGCCTGTCAGTGCAAATATCCCAGGAGATCCCCTGCAAGGTGCCCTTGAAGTATACATAGCTACTTATGTGGATCTAGTAGGCTCTATCGGCCACGGATTCGCAGAGTTCACCGAGTTCAGTAGTAAAATTGGGCGCTCCCCTTCTCAGGCTATCGAGGTCGGATTTGGTCCATACTTAATTAGTTCGGACTCTGCAACAACACGGCCAAAAATAGGCAGCGTGTGTTTATCTCCCACCGCTACTATTGTAGCGACGCCGGAATTGGCACGTCGGTTCGTGACAATCTCTGATTTGTGTTGGTGGCCACACGCCGAAAGGGGGAGACGACTTGAGAGCGTCTATCAATCAAGCCCCAATGTCTGGTCTGTTAGGAAACCCAGCAAGCTTATGGCTGAATGCTTGTTGAGTTTATCTACAAACAAGTGAATAGCTAATGGGCTCCAACAAAGTTATGGTATCATAAACCAGGCAATCAGCAACTAGTCCAATTGACTAAAGACTTACTGCACCTTACACTGCCAGCAATCACCCCTTTTTACTGATGAAAAAGTCCTTGCAAAAGGCCAGAAAATGTTCACCTTTTCCACGCATTTTTCCTGTGAAAAAACTGTCTGAAAATGTTAGCCTTTCTCAGGCCCTTTTTCCCCAGTAAAAGTTGTACTTTTTCCAAGCCTTTTTTCTTGCCACAAATGTCAAATTTTACATGTACTTTTTTAGTAGAAAAACAGAGACTTTTTCATACACTTTTTCAAAGG
>MU273847.1:0-23612 GCA_022160365.1 Vararia minispora EC-137
GGCAAGCGACAGTAATGGGACGACAAAGGTGTGGGTGGACGCCCGAAGGGCGACCCGGCATCAAGTGCACACAGAGCCCAGCCAGGCCGACGCTGTACCCGGTGGCTAGGAGTCCGACGACGCATCAGCAAGGCCTGGATACCCAACAACCTAGGAGGAGGGCTTACACCAGCTAGTTATGCGAGCTAACGATGGCGCCGCACATTGGGCATGGTGAAACGCAAAAAATTGCCATGCACCGGAGGGTTTTCTTGCAGGTATGGTGCGAGAACCCGTGCATGTTCGCGCATGTAGTTTTCGAATGCCTTGCTCTGCCACCTTCCGATTGAACGGACCACGTCAAACGGCACCCCTCGCAGGAGATATAGGAGCGTTCCGCCGATGCGGAAACTGTGTGGCTTAACTGGCTCTAGGCCCGCAGCCTTGCAGGCTAGGTTGAGCCGCTGAACGAAGGCCGCGCGGGTTAGAGGACGACGTTCTCCACTTTGGTGAAGGTAAGCAAATAGATGCTCGTGAGGCCCTGGCCGGTTGACTGCTATGTGTCCCTGCAGAGCGGCTTTCGGATCTGTGAGTCCTGATTGTGCGGCCCACTGAAGTGTCTCGCTGCGGACTGTTTTGATTTTGCGCCCTTCCTTTGTCTGCGGTAGGCGGATAGTGGTGACTACAACCTCCACCCCGCTGGACCTATCGACCGCCGAACCAACCGCCTGGCCTGAGGGGTGCTCCGTTGGGTCAAAGGCATCCTTACGCTTCACCACGAGCTCGCCTGTGCGCCCAAGCCCGTAAAACAGGGAAGTGGCACATGCCCAGACTGCTGCGTCAAGTCCGACCCCAAGGGCGAGACGTGCATGCACAGCTAGAAGCCATTCCACCGTGATAGGCTTGCGAAGCTCCTTGCGTGGGGGGGCCAGCGAGGCCGCACCCTTTAGGGCGGCAGAAACTTGGTCGCTGTCGATATCCCATTTGACCTGGTGAAGGATATGCCACGCGCGCACTGCTGCAACGTTGTTCTCGATTGTGCTGACAGCGAACATGCCTGCCAGGTCTGAGATGAAGGCTAGAATGAGTGTAGTGGAAACTGGGGCGCGGTCGAGCTCGGGGATGCTCCGCAAGTCACAGAAGACGTGGTAGACGAGGAGACCTGAGCCATATGTGCTTAAGGTGGATGTGGCCCATGCTGCACCAAGAACTTCAAAGACGCGGCGCACGTCGTTTTCTGTGAGAATGGCGGAGGAGGAGGTAACAGCTGGCTTCCACAGCTTTAGTCTTTCGACGGCCTTGCAGTCGGGGCGGAGCGTGGACGGAGTAAGATTGGCCCGGAGCTGCTGCCCACGCAAAGTCTGGGAGGTTGTGCTGGCAGCTGGGGCAATGGACGCATGAGGCAGAATGGGACGAAGGGATTGTGGTGGCCCGGTAGCAGAGGGAGTGATACCTGCACATAAAATGGCATCTTGGAGATCAGAGAGTGCTGGGCGTTCGCTAGTAATGATGGTTGGCTCGGCGTTTTGCAGTTGATTGGGCATGAGGCTGGTCTGCGCCCACATTTCGGATGTATTGACGCAAGATGGCTGGGATGACGATAGGAGGGAGGAGAAGGTGGCTTGGAGGATAGATTCCTCGAGATGGTCCGTCTGCTGGGTTGTTGGCGCTAGGGGTGTACCGGGTATAAGCGTGTTTGTGAGCAGCCCCAAGGCAGTCGTGAACTCGCCGGAAGACACAGTTGACATGGGCGTCTCGACTCCTCCCGTTCCACCAGCCTTCGACAACTCCACGATTGTCTCCATTGATGAAGAAGTGGTTGGGAAAAGATGTGCTGGCAGTGGCAAGCTGGAGCACGGTACGCACAAGGAGCTCAAATCCGACGGCCTCTGCCCATCCGATACCTCTCCCGTCTTCATTCCACCCAGGGACAAGCTTCCACGCACGCCAATGGCCTTTGATCCAGATGCCTATACCGTTTCCGGTGCTTGCGTCCGAGAAGGCGAGGATGTCCAGCACAGGGACAGGTCCAGGGATGGGGATGGGTGTTGGGGGAGAGGAGAGACAACGTTCCCACCATGCGATGTCATCAGGTGTCGCACGAGGCGGCGTACGTGGCTTGAACGGCTCATCATGGAAAGTACCGAGAAAAACCTCGAGGGATGTGAGATATGCCCGACCTGCTGGGATTACAGCTGATGCATGCAGAAGCTTGCCGTAGAGCTTCTCGACTTCTTCCTTGGTGTGTGTGCGTGACCTCTTCCAATCATGGATGGTGTTGAGATATTTTGTAATCTTCTTTGGAAGAAGTGTGACTGTTCTCGCATTAAGATCCCAGAGGAAGCCCGTGAACGGAAAGGTTAGGCTGAATTGAATGTCCTTCTCGAGTTGCCATACCAGGCCCAAGTCGCTCGAGACTTCGTTGATATCCGCCAAACAGCATGTGAACTCTTGGTCATGTGGTGTCCGAGGTGAGCGTGCGGAGAGGTCTTGAATGTCAAATGACATATCATCATCGAACTCTTCTATGCGACCATCTGGTAGCGCATCACCCCTATACCATATGCGCCCTCCTGTTTGCTGCTGTCCTCCTGATACCCTGATGCGCTGACGCATCTTCCGACGCCAGGCATTGTATTCGCCAAGGAACTCCCGACGCAGGCGGAAGAAAATGTGGTCATCAACCCATTTTGAGATAGGACCTAAACCACGTGAACGCAGGATGTCGACCGCAGCATCCTGCAAGCGCCCATATACACCTGGCATCGAGGCAGTGCCGAAGCTGCCATTCGAGTCTAGTGCGAAGGAGTCGTGCTCGAGGAGGCGGACTACTGCACCTGGCCACTGCGAGGGATGCAATGGCACTGTGCGAAAGGCCTCTGAGACATCGCGCACAGCAGCCTCTGTACCTGGTGGGAGCTGCGAGACAAGTAAAGAAAACGTAGTGAATGTACTCCATGTGCATGGGAAGTTGTCCGAGTCAATGTAGGAATTAATAGAAAGGTATGATAATGAGGGTGCGCGGTGCGGATGCGAAAAGTTTTGAATAATGCGATAAGCACCCGGCTTGTGGGGCTTAGGAATGATGGAGAGAGGAGATGTTTGGAAAGGGCCGATGACGGACTCTAGCTGCAGCTGTGTAAAGGGGCCAAGGTATCTTCCTGTCTCGAACTCATGGTAAATAGAATTGGAAATGGCGTCAAGGTGTTCAAGCAATGAAGGGTGATTAGAAGGTGCGTGAGTTGAGGATATGGAAGGGAAGCCAATATCAAAACCGAAGCGAATATTATCACATACAGTAGGATATTTTGTTAGTAGTCCTGATGTTTGCAAAGCGTCATGCCAGTGCTCGGCTCGGTATGGCGTGAGTGGCTCCAATCTTCTCTGAGAGACTGCAGCCATGAGCTCCGTGATCCGCGGCACCACAACCTGAGCACTCATGGATGTGCTTGATGCTGGAGGACATGCAACTACGGGGGCGTTGCCATTCAACGCAAAGGGCTTGACCTCGAGGGTTGGTAATATGACCCTTGGAATCTCGACGGGAGCGCGCCGGCTTACCGTTCCACAGGGTGGGTGAGTTGCACCGCATGACGTCATGTGATTGACGGCTGAGGCACACCCCGCATATTTCCTGGCGCGAGGGGAGAAAGGAGCGCTCGCGGTCCCTGCTGCTGGTAGCTTGCCGACGAGGATCCCGAAAATGGCCCTGGTCATCACGCCCATATCGATCCTCTCCATCATGGTGGAGACGCTTGTGCCCATGGGTGTACATTGAACCGCGATGAGTATCTTCGGCACGAGAGGGTGGAGAGGTGGACCGGTGCCGCTTTCGAGTGAGAAGTGAAGGCGGGAGCTGAAGACGATGAATGGCATCATCAAACCTGCGGCATTCATATGGTGTGTGGGATAACGCAGGGAATGACGTGGGGCAGAGCATGGGCACAGGGTGACGCATAGAAGGACGCAGGGTAACACAGGATAACGCGACGCAGGGTAACGCGGGATAATGCAGCGCAGGATAACGCGGGATAACGCAGTGCAGGGTAACGCGGGATAACGCAGCACAGGGTGCAAAATAACGCAGCGCGGGATGCAAAATAACGCAGGGGGACGCAAAATAACGCCAGAGGGGATGCAAAATAACGCAGGAGGTGACGCAGGAGGACGCAGGAGGGCGCAGCGCAGGTTGTCAGGTAACGCGGGGAGAACAATCGCATGTGAGTACCATCCCGGGTGACGCGCGGGGAATGTGAGAGCAACACAAGGTATAATTTTGGAAATGTCCACAAGTGTTCGGGGCGCAAGCCGAGGCAAGTCCCGGAAGGATATTTTAGGGAAGCAATTAGCAGCCATCCTATCCATTGAAGAGTACAGCGTACCGTCTCAGTGTCTGGGATTGCAGGGCAGCAAAATGCTCGTCTCTGCACTTTACAAGGAGACGCTCATCAATGGGCGCTCCAATGTCCCATATCCGCACCTCGGCCGGGTTCACACCGGCTCGAATGGCATCAGTGGCCTTGCGAAAGTCGTCGAACCAGCGCCGCCTGGTCTTCTCATGGTAGCGCACGAGAGCTGGCTGGCCCAGTTCATCAGAGAGTACTACTTCGTGATTGTTGAGGTTGCTGTAGAACTTAAACCAGCTGAGAACAACATCGTCCGGCCATTTTGCCTCCCGAATTTCGCGAATGAAACACGAGTATGAGCTGGTGATATCACTGAACGAGAGGTGGATGTCGGGGACAGCGGCTTTGGAGGCTCGGCTGGAGTTGGCCGTCCTTAGCTCGACCTGGCCGTCTGTTTGGAAAAAGGAGTAGATATCTTGAGAAGCTGAGAGTTCTGCTTGGGCTGACTTAATGCCTTCGCGAGTGAAGTACCAGAACTCGACGAAATCGCGAGAGCGAAGCTGACCCCGGGCGTATTCTGAAGCCCTGGCTGGGTAGACTATTGGGGGCCCGGCAGCCAGGTCGACGGCGGGGAAAGCTAGCTGGGCTTGACGATTCCCTAGCTGGGGCTGAGGAGGCGGCGGAGGCGTGTCCTGGCGCTGTTGCTGCTGTTGGGCCTCCCATGCATTTATTCGTCTCTGGTGTTCAAGTTCCCAGACTTGGTTGAGCATAGCGATAGCGTCAGCATCTGTGGGTTGGCCCAGCGCCGCTCGTATTGCTGTGAACTCGTCACTAGCATAGTCTGGTCGTTCCTCTTCACGAGGGTCGGCGAGAAGAGGCATTTGAAGGAGCTCAGGAGTATTAAAATACAGCTGTAATGTAGCACTGCGGAGAAGGAAAGAACGAAGTTTCTAAGAGTCTACCGACACCGCCAACGAAGCGCAGGTGTGGTGGTGGTGAAGCAGAGAGCCGCGTCGGCTATTCCCGAAACCGCCTCTCTCATAGACCACGTTCTGCGCTTCGCTCGTGCCTCGCTCAGCTCAGAACACCCAGCAAAGCACGCCGCTGCCAATGATGTCATTTCCCTGCTCACGCGCCTCGCTCGACTCACGCGTCAGACCCCCTGCCGTCCCCAAACTTCTAAATGTATCTCCTCCATGGTTTCGTTGTTCCTTGCGGAAAAAAATAGATTTCAAGAACCACCACCGCTTTCCCAACAAAACTTACTAGACACTGAGTCATTTACTGCAAAGTTTTCTGTACAGACCAATTCTAGCACATTCCTGGCTCTAGAAATTAGTAGCTTTTGTGCGCAAAATGCATTGATTAATTTTCGTGTAGTAAAAACAGTAGAAAGGTGAGTGCGTAAATATCTGATACTTTTACACCGAGTTTCCAGCCCGAGAAAAGGGCAGCCGCGCGTCGGATGCTGGCAGACGCATCGGTAGGTCAATCCCGGTTGCCGACGGCGTTTGCCGCTCGGACACATCAGGGAGTGCCATGGCCGGGTCCTGCGCATACCCAATTCCCATAATCACTGCCAATTGGCTCTCCTTTCGATCTCCTACCTTCGCCATATGCATTGCTCGAAGCTCGTCTTCCGTCGGCCCCTTGCTTCTTCCTGAATCTTGTCAACCTCTCCAGCTTCTCTCTGGAAACGAGATTCCCAAGCTGATCTTGCGCGCATGGAAAATTGCGCACAGAGTCCTCAAACATAGTTCTCGGGGGAAATCTCGTTGACCGCAAGTGAATCCTGGCCCTTCCAACGGTACGCTCCTTGAGCGGCGTGAGCCCTATGCTCCTCACTGTTACCTGCGCCTGTCTCTCCAAATCAGCCACACACATGGCCCATCCACATCTAGGCATCTGTGGCCATGATATCGTAGTCGTTCTCCGTCACGTCACTCGTCCAGCCTTCAATACCCATTCACTCTCGGCGACTGATGTAGCACAGAGAGCCTTCAGTTCTTATTCATTTGACATGCAATGACGCACTGATATAACGGGGTAGGAGAGGGTGGGAGACTACGAGAGCTTGGGAGCGAACGAAGGGGAATACAGTATGTAAATTTTATGGACCTAAGCGCATATACGCACGTCTATTCCTTTGGTTTTCACTATATAACCAGATGGGCAAATGCGTCGTCACCCTGTGCAGGCTGCCTTGGAAGCGAAAGAGCTTATGAGGTGCGCCGCTACCCGCCGCTTTCCGCCAGCTCCAGCTCTGGCGTCGAAGATCGTCGGCTACCGCCCGGGTCGCTGTTCATATAGCGAGCTTCATGCCCCACCGCGCGTCTGCCGTCGTTCCCTTGTCCTCCACTCTCGACAGCCCCAGTCACGATAGCAAGAGAGCGAGGGTCGGTAGACGACTCGACACTTTGGCTTGGTGAATCCACCTTTGTGGCGTCGATAGCCGCCTGCAAACGGAAGGCAGCCGTGTCCTGTATAGCACAGCAGTCAACCGCAATGAGATAGATGCATAAGTCTCGCACATACCAAATGTGGGCGTCTTTCAAGAGCTTCCCGCTGGTCTTCTTTGACCGAAAGTGGGACCGGCGCCAACAAATGGACTCTCTCTGGCGCAGCAACGGCACACTCAGCGCTGCGTCCGCTCTGAGGAATGCCAGATAGTGGGTCGTCGAGGAGATACTCCCGTTGTGTGCTGTCCATGTCGGCCTCGACTACGGACGTGACGCCGCTAGCGCCTGGTGGTACTAGTCCGGGGGCGACGTCCTCTATAGTCCGAGTCTGCAGTGTTGAAGCGGCCTGTGAGGACGCCGGCGGGATAGACTTCAAGGAATTTGGGGATCGCTGCTTGGACGGGTCGTCCGGACCTTGAGCAGGCAAGTTCGACAAGGAGGGTGGCTTTGGCTGGGCGTGTACGTCGTGCTGGGTAGCAGGCGTGTCAGTCGGACTCATGGCGTGTAGACGTTCTCCTACCTCCGAGTCGAGATTGCCAGCCACTTCAGTCAGATGCGTGTTCTGTGGCTCTCTGGTCTGCGATGCTGCGTCTCCGGTGCGTCTGTGAACTTGTCCTAGCGTCGGACCTGCGCTTTCGTTGGAGCGTCGCTCTCCAGTGGATTGATTGTGACCACCAGGACTGTCAAATGTTCCAGTTGCCTGCGTCGCATCGCTTGCTCGCCGATCCTGCAGCCCTCGAATGTCATACAAAAAACGCTGCAGAACGATGAATTGCTTACCTGATATTCTATCCTTGGTGATTCCGCTACCGGGAAGGTGCGAAACCTGCGTATGATTTCCTTTAGCGCCTCTATGAGTAGAGGGTACTTTTTGACAACGCCCGCACACTCTCCCCCCTGCGGCTCAGACGAGAAGTCCGAGTCCGGTTCCAACCAGCTCGCTGCCCCCGCCTTCTCGAAGACCTTTCGCATGTCCTGCGATGGTGGGCATCGCATGTTTTCCGGGACCTCGGGGAAATAAATCCTCGAGCGCGACTCGTCGAGAACTTTGGAAAACATGGTATACCACAAGTTAGAGTGTTTGTCGAGTACGGTTTTTGGAGCATCTAGGATATCCCCGACGAGGGTGAGGAGATTAGCTAGAACCCATTGGTGCACGTCATATTTTCCGATATCTGAACCAAACGGACGGATTGGCTTGTGCACGTCTAGGAAATGGTGCGCCAAACATGAGTCGGGATAAGAGTTGGGGGGGATAACGGTGTTGCTCGTTGGTTGAGGCATGTCCGACCTGCAGTATAGAGCTGAGCGCGTGCGTGCAACGTGCAATCTGGCCAGAAGAATCAATGAGGCCGGAAGGCTAGCACACCATCGTGCACTTCTGCAAATATCTTTCCAGACAACGAAAAAGTCTCCGGGGACGTCAGGGAACCAGCCTGCATTGATGATGATCCCTTCTTCGAACGGGGCTAAGAGGATTAAGCGTCTGGCCACATGAAAAGCGGATTCGGCATGACGAAGTCGAACATCCTCTGTAGTGGACGCCCAAGGGCCCTGGCCAGCCATTGATAGTAGGTGATGAAGGGAAGCGAACATGTGCAATGGTCCCGCACAGTGCTTGAGCATGGCAATGAGAACTTCTGGCGAACGAATGTCACGACTGATGGAGTCGAGAAGGGGAAGAAGGGAATCAAAGAATGCCACCCGCTCGACTGTCTCGTCCGCACGTTGTGACAGATAGCCCATGGCGAACTGGATGAAAGGCAGCGTGGAATTCAGGTCGAATTCCTTATCATCTGGTGCAGACATTCTTTTAAGGAAGCCGAAGTCAGACCGACGCCAGTCGATGACACGCGGGATATAGTCAACGCCGCTTTTTGTGCCAGTACGCAACCATGCCGTCCCCGTCACTATGAAATCAGTGATAGAGAAGACTATCTGGGTACCTACCTTCAGTAAAATAGAAGCCAAAGGTACAAGTGCGGGGGTGAATGGCGTGTTGAATGGACAATCTAGGGAGAATCCGGGAAGTACACTGAGCACCACGTATACGCACGCAGCCATCCCCACTATTGAAAGCGAAGTCCCAGCAACGATAGAGTTGACGGGGAAGAGGAAAACAACGAGGCCGATCATGAAGAGGGTGACAGCAACATGAAGGAAAGTGATGATCCAGGAAGATGCGCGGCCGAGACCAAAGCGTCTGACGCCCTTGGATAGGAAGATGTGATGGATACCGCGTTTGGGGGCCTCGTAGTGGTGCTGAGTCTTCCGCTGGTAGTTGCGGGCCCATTGTTGGATCAAAGTCGCACCGAGAGCGCATATGAGCGAAAGTATTAGACTGAGGAACCAGAGCACGTTGACGACCACAGCTGTCGCCTGGGGCCTGAAGCTGTCGGGGGGAGGGTCAGAGGTGCGGATAGGCATGCCGTTCAACGCCGCGGCAATCTGCCCGAGAAGGACGACAGTCTCGTCACCAGAGTCCGGAGAGAGTTGCTTGTAGCTCTCGATAATAAATGCAGAGACTGTTGCCGCAAAAAGACCCATCTGTCTCGCGAAGAAATCACAGCTGAGAAGGGAGACAGGAATGTAGGTACGTACGAAGATGAGTATTCCATCCGTGTCTCCTTTCCAGTTCTCGATGTTCACCTTATCTTCTTCTTCCGCATTTCTGAGGTATGAATTCCAGAACTTGTTCACGGGATCCACAAATTCAGTCGTCTGTGGCGAAGAAGCCGCTGTGAATGTGAACAGTCAGCGGATAATGCGATGTGTTCAAGCAGATGGATTACTGTTAGGGGGATTGATAGCCATGGCGTGGACTACACTATTTAGAGCAGCTGAGGCGTCCAGAGGTATATGACGGCAGACGACGAGGCAAGGGATAGAAGCTAGTAGGGAGCAGTTGCGTCGAAAACTGTGACGGCCTGGTATATACGCCTCATCCCTGCTATCGCCGCCTTTTAATGCATGTTGTTCTGGCACCTTTCGCAAGCCAGAATGGAGCCGTCACTCAAAGCGCTGCCGACTCTGGTCTTCGAGGTGTTTTGAGCTAAGCATAGGATTCTTGGAAGCGACGGTTAGAAGTAAGACTGTGCTCAGCCGCAGATCGACATGCTTTGTAACTCAGGTCAGATCGCGATGATGCGCTCGCTTGCGCTCTCCTTGCCGCCCTAGGATAGTACCTTGATTCATCTCATCATTGCAGCGGGCCCGAGTCTCGAGTATCTGCAGCGGAGGACAAGGTGTGCTCTGGGATGTTACGATCGCACGAAACATTCAACGCGTGTGCGACAGCGCAGGTAGCGGCCATAATTCCTCCATTTCTCGGCCATTACATAGCCCTGGGCGTAATTACGGTTGTGATATGGCAGGAAGAATACTCAGCTCAGCGGATGAGCCCTACAAAGGGCCGGGTGTACTAGACACCGGGATTAGCGTCAGCCATCTGTAATGAGATTCAGCACACGCTGGGTAGTACCATTCAACTAAGGCGGAAAGGGTGTATATGCTCTGACCGTACAGAATCTGGAAGATAAAGGCATCTTTTTGATTCATGGACTAGATAAGGGCCCTCGCGATAGACGAAGTGACATGATTGCTCACGACGGAGCGGAGCGGAGAAGTGACGGAGGGAAACAAGAAGTCAAGGCCGCGACGAGCCGATTCGCACGGTACTAACCCGCATCCGCACCTCCCCCGGGCCGCTGACGGGCCGCTGACGACCACCACGTTACTACACACTTCGTCGACTAGTCCCGGGCCGACGTTATGAATTGTAGCGAATAGCCGGTATCATTTACTGTACAGCACACCGTTTTCGACGATGCTGACCTCTCGCCTAGGTGATGCCGCCCCCTCTGTTACTGACGCCCCCATCCCCCCCGGAAGCCCAACCGCACCACCCACAATGGCCATGGCGATCCCTTGTACGACCGCTTCCACATTCCCTCTGACCCACATTTGCACAGTCTTCGCCTGGCCGTCGGCTCGACCTATTCCCGGTACGTCCCGCCTGCGCCATCCCTGTTTGCCCAACATTGAACCACAATTTCTGGTCTTTAGCTTTAGCAGCGACGTTATGTACGGCACCCGGCTCGGCATCGTCACGGTCTGCACGCCCCATCTGCACGTGCGATTGGGCACGCCATTCGGGAGCGGCAGCATGCTGCCATCGCACTCACCTGCTGCGCCGTACCATGCTTTCCTGTGCCCATTTCCAGGCACTATGCACACATGCCCGCCTCCACTCATGCTTGTCATCCGTCTATCTCTTCCCGCTGTATTGTACGCAACTGAACTCTATCCTAATCCCCTGGCTGGCGATTACAGCGTGACGCGGTCACCTCCCACAATACTCGACATGTTCAGGCTGCACACGGTGCCTGCACTGAACACTGATTTCTCAAGATGCTCTGGGACCGGCTAGCTCCGAGTCGGCAATCCCATCCTCTCGAAAACATTTTGTGTATCTCGTGATGGCCTGCATCGCTTATTTTATTGAGCTTGAATCAAACGGAATAATTAACTAACTTTGCTTTAGATATATCTGGCGTACATACGTCCAAGGGCGTGCGTACAATGTACGCTTTAGCGAGGAAGGATAGTAAACATGGTGAGATAATTATGATCTTCGTGGTGTAGATATCCGTCCTACGAAGAACAAATGCATTGCGCTAGATAATCTGCCAGTTCGACGGTGATGGGGAATCGGGTATATGATGATTCCCATCGGGAAGCGTCTCATCTTTAGACGGGGCTATGAGAACTAAGCGATCGGCTACTTTGAAGACGGGTTCTCGGTGACGAAGGCGGAACGAGTGTCTAAAGGACTAATAGAAGACGCCGATGCTAATCAGGAGATGACCAAAGACGGTACTGGCTGAATTCGCGAGCAAGATATCAGAACATAAAAGTAACTTTTCATGGGGGTGGCTATTAGATTAAGAGAAGCGGCAGAAGGGAGGGCGCGATTAGCAACAGTAATCGGCAACAAGCTTTCAAGTTAGGATTGAGCATATACCACGAAAGTACAGCTATCAGGGAAAGGGTAGGAGCTCTCAGATGCAGAGTGATACTGAATACAGCTTCCGACTCGCCGCCAAGAGACGATGGCTACAAGGTGGTCGAAAGGAAGCGCTGTTAGCGGCCGTAATCTGCAAGAATCGCCTGTACGGGTTTCTGAGCGTACCGAGCCTTAAGCGGTGAAGTTGGATGAGCCCTGGGGGTGACATTGACCAAACATGAATGGTTCCGGGATAGCAGTTTGTAAATTTGAAAGATGAGAGCATGAATGGGACGGGCCAGCCTACATGCACCGAATGATGGCCTTCACGGTAGTCATGGTCGTTAGACTCAGTCAGCTAAGCGGCCACTAACGCAGGGAAAGGGGGATTATGGGTTGTAATGACGCGGGCGATACGATGCGGAGCGCATATGGTAGTGCTCACAGCGGAACTCAGCCGCGGGAGCGTCGAGGGGGATCGTTGAGCTCCATGCTAGCCCGCGCAACACGGGGGTTGGTGGCACGGTGTACCATATATGCGTGCAGTAGCGTGTGCGGCTTCGCGCCAGCAAGCGGTGAAGTAATTGTCGTGCACCGGCGCCGCAACGACTGGCTTGCGAAGTGTGAACAAATCACTGCCATGTGTGACCATAATAGAAATAAGAACCGGATAACAGTGCATTACTCTACAAGATACGGGGGGCATACACACAAATAGGGAGAGCGAGGATAAATCAGGCCAATGGGGTGGGTAGATGGGGGTCGAAGGAAGGGGGGGTAGGATAGGAGACGGAGGATACCGTAGCAAATGGTAGGGGAAGAGAACATCACCGGCGACATCAGACGTGCAGAGGGCGGAGAGATAGCGGCTGCAGTCGCAACGATGGAAAACTCAACACGAAGAACAGTAGACGAGTGTGTCCCATGCACTTGAGAAATTCGGCGTGCCGAGCAGGCGTCGGTATGGCTCGAGCGCGTCGGGCAGCGCAGGGGGCGATGGCGTCATGTCATGTTATTGCTGCTGAACTATGTATCAGGATCGGGCCGGACGCACAGCGGAGCGAGGACAAGCGGGAAGACGGAAGACGTAGGTGAACAGCGAGGTGCGGATATGGGTGAGATGGGCGCGTGTTGGTTGTAGTACTAGTGCTGGCGACAGAAAGAAGCTGAGGATCCAGCAGCACGGAGGCCATTGATCATGAATGCCCTCATCACGTGCCTCGCCACCGAACGTCTCGATCTCCTACCTTCGTCACTGCTCGATGCCCGTCTCTCATCAACCTCTCTCTTCCTTCCGGATTTTCACTTCCCTCTCTAGCCTCGTGCAAGATCCTTCGGGTGCGTTGACCTGCACAGAGCCTTTTAGCTTTCGGAGGGAACCTCGCGGACTCCATTTTGCTGCGGGCCGATCCTAACTCTTCCGACGATGCTTTTTTGGGCGGGACGAGCACGATGTTCGTCAGTGTTACCTGCACCAGTCTCCCCAAGTCAGCCTCACATGGCCCATCCAATCATCCGCGCCCATGATATTGTGGTCGTCCTCCATCATGTC
Source organism: Vararia minispora EC-137 (assembly GCA_022160365.1). Lineage (NCBI taxonomy): Eukaryota > Fungi > Basidiomycota > Agaricomycetes > Russulales > Lachnocladiaceae > Vararia > Vararia minispora. Next base: position 13,342 of record MU273847.1, read on the forward strand.
ACTCGTCATCGGCCTTCGCTACCCACTCGCTTTTATGATGACCGTAGTACTAGAGGTAGACGGACAGGCGCTACGGCTGGTGTAGCGCGGAGAGCCTCCAGTTTTTATTTGTTTGACAGTCAATAACATGTGGATAACGGGGCAGGAAAGGGTGGGAAAGGACGATGACTTGAGAGCAGACGAAGGGGAATGCAGTCTGTAAGTTTCATGGTTCTCAGCATACATGTATATTCCTTTGGTTTTCACTATGTAACCAGATGGGCAAATACGTCGTGACCTTGCCTTGTGAGCAAAAGGGCTCATGAGTTACGCTCCTGCCCGCCTTCTTCCGCTAGTTCTAGCTCGGGCGTCGAAGATCGATGACTACCGCCCGTGTCGCTGTTCGTATAGCCAGCTTCATGCTCCAGGGCGCGTCCGCCGTCGTTCGCTTGTCCTCCACTTCTGACAGTCACAGTCGTCACAGCATGAAGGCGAGGGCCGATAGACGACGGCTCGGCGCCCTGCTCTTGTGAATCCGTCTCTGCGGCGTCGTTAGTCTCTTGCGGATGGAGGGCAATCGTGTTCTATTTTGCACAACAGTTAGTCGCAACGGAATGGACGCACAAATTCCACACAGACCGAGGGTGTGTTTTGTGGCTCCTCGGTTTGCGACACTGTATCTCCGGTGTGTTCGTGAGCTTGTCCTGGCGCCGGAGTTGTGGTATCGTTGGAATGCTGCTCTCTCGTGGATATATCGTGACCATCAGGACCATCGGATATTTCAGTTGCCTGTATCGCGTTTCCCGTCTGTTGGTCCTACAGTTTCCAAGTGTCAACTACAATATACTGCAAGACGACGAGCCGCTCACCTGGGGCGCTAACTCCGCTGATTCTGCTCTCGGAAAGGTGCGAAGCAAGCGCATAACCTCATGTAACGCCCTCTTGACCTGAGGGTATTTCTTAACCACACGTGCGCACTCTCCGACTTGCGGCTCAGACGAGAGATCTGAGCCCAACATCAGCCAGCTGGCCAGCCCCGCCCTCTCGAAGACATCCTGCGCGTCCTGCGACAGCTGGTATAGCCTATCCTCCTGGATTTGAGCTCCACGAGCTTCATTGCGCGAATCTTCAAGGACTTGAGTAATGATGGGAAGCCACAAGTCAGAATGCTTGTCAAGTGAAGTTTCTGATGTATCCAGGATATCCCTTACGAGGGTAAGGAGGTTGGCGAGAATCCATCTACGAACCGTATGCGCTCTTATAGTCGAAGAAAATGGATTGATTGGCCGGTGTAGGTCCAGGAAGTAGGACAGCAGAGATGAATTGGAATCGTCTGTAAAACTGGGTATAACGATGCCGGTGTTGCCGGGCTGTTTAAGCGAATCCCACTTGCGGTACAGAGCTGAGCGCGTGCATGCAATGTGCAATCTTGCCAGAAGAGCTATTGGAGTCAAGGGAGCACGACCCCGACAGGCACCTTCCCAATCAAAGAAAAATATATCGTGATCGTAATACCTTCGGCCATGGGATGAAAAAGAATCTGGTACCCGATCCCAAGAGTCCGGTAGGACTCCGTGCTCGAGCGGGGCTAAGAGGATTAAGCGGCTGGCCGCATGAAAAACGGATTCTACACGACGAAGGCGAACGTTTTCCGTGACGGGTTCTTGAAGGGTCTCAGAAGGCGATGATAGTAGGTCAAGAAGAAAATTGAACATGCACAGTGTTTGAGCACAGTATTTGATCACCGTAATCCGATCTTCTTGGGAATAGCTGTTGGTGATTGAGTCGAGAAGAGGTGAAAGGGAATCAAAGAATGACTCCAGTTCGACTATTTCATCTGCACGTTGAAACAGACGTCCTATGGCGAACTGGGCGTGAGGCAGCTTGAAACTCAGGTCGAATTTCTTGTCATCCGGTGCGGAAATTTTGTTAGCGAGATTATAGGCAGACTGGAGCCAAATAGGGAGGACATTCGACATGTCGTCCATCGCACCCAAATCTCCCACAGCGATTTTTCTAGGGATGGAGATAAAAAAGGCGACTATCCGAGGTCCTATTTTGAGCAAAACAGAGACCAAACGCACGGCGACAGGGGTGATTGGCGTGCTGTATGGACAATCCGGAGAGAAGAAGGGAAGCACAGTAAGCGCCGCGTATATACACGCAGCTATCCCTGCTAACCCAAGCGAAGCACCGGCGACAATTGAGTTGATGGGGAAGAGGAAGACGATGAGGCCAATCATGAAGAGAGCGACAGCGACATGGAGGAATGATACGACCAGGGAAGAAGCGCGATCGAAGCCATAGCGTTCGACACCCTGAATTAGTATACCATGAAGGATAGCGCGTGTCTGAGGTGTCCGGGGACGTTGAAGTTTCCGCTGATAGGCGCGAGCCCATTGCTGGATCAAAGTCGCACCAAGGGCGCATATGAGCGATAGGATGAGACTGAGGAACCAAAATGTATTGACGACGATAGCTATCGCCGGAGGGGCGAAGTTGTCGAGAGGGGGATCGGGGGCAGGAATGGGCATGCCGTTCGACGCCGCAGCGATCTGCCTGAGAAGAGCGACGGTCTCGTCGCCGGAGTCTGGAGAGAGCCGTTTGTAGCTATCAACAACAAATGCGGCGACTATCACCGCAAACAGACCCGTCTGCCCCGCAAAGGGATTAGAACAAGAAGAAGAGACGGGAGTATAAACGCGCACGAAGAAGAGTATTCCGTCCGCGTCCCCTTTCCAGTTCTCTATGTTCACCTGGTCTTCCTCTTCCGCATTCCTGAGATATAAGTCCCAGAACTTGTCTTTGGGGTCACCAAACTCAGCCGTCTGTGGAGAAGTTGCTGTGAATGTGGATAATCAGCGGATAATGCGATGCGTTTAGGCAGACGAATTACTGTTAGGGAGATTGCTGGCCATGGCGTGGACTGAGCTACTCAGGGCAGCTGAGGCATCCAGAGGTATATGACGCCAGACGACGAGGCAGGGGATGGAAACAAGCAGGAAACAACTCCTCGGAAACTGTGATAACCCGGTTTATATGCCTCATCCCTGCTAACGCCGCCTTTTAGCGTGTGTTGTTCTAGCACCTTTCGCACGTCGGCCGTCAACATAGGCGCTGCAGACCCTGGCATCTTGGGTAAAGTTCGGAAAGTCAAGGCACCCGGAAACGATGACTAGACGCTAAACTACACAAAGCCGTAGACCGATATACTTTTGTAACTCGGGTCAGATGGCGATGATGCGCTCTCTTTGCTGCCCTAGGCCTAGGACAGTACCTTGATTCACCTCATTGTCGCAACTGGCCCGAGTTTCGAGTATCTGCAGTGGAGGACAAGATGTTCTTTGGAATGTTATGATTTGACGTGTGCGCGGCTGGCCGCCACTCTTCCATTTGGTGGCCCGCCATGGGATTGGGCGGATGCGACCAACGTGCGTCAATGAAGCGAAAGGTTAGATACATAGCCCTGGGCGCAGTTATGATCGCTGTGACATGGCAGACGGTGTATTCAGCTCAGCGGACGAGCGCTACGAAGAGGTCGGAGTGCACCAGACACCAGGATTAGCATCAGTCGCCCGTGGTTAGTGGGGTTCAGCGCATGCTGAGTAGTACCACTCGAGTAGCAGGAAGGGTATGGTTGCCGCACGAAGTTCATGTCAAACCGTAGTTTTTATCCCTGCTCCTGGATACTTTGTATTTGGGCTCTCCGGACCCCATTCGCATATCAAAATTTCCGTTATAGAGATTTTCGAGGGTATGGGCGCTTAACCGCCAATTTGGCCGGGATTCATTGACACAGATTAAGCGCTAAACTATGACAAGCTCGTTTTTTTTTTTTTTTAAATCAATGTAACTACATTGCGAAGAGGTAGCTACTGCTTAACGTCCCGGGCATTTCACCCAGTGGGACGGGTCCCCGAAGAGACGAAGTACAGTACGTATAGTAGGGAGTCACCGTATAGTACGCGCAACAGCTCATAACTGAAGCAGACCAATGTCCGCGATGAGAGAAACGAAATCGTAACTAACACGAGAAAATACGAAATTAATCGATCATAGGCGGAGCATCTTCGAACGTGAACGCCCGAGGATTATCACGGAGAAAAGATAAAAGGGAAATGCTGGGATCGCTCGAATTCTTCAAGAACTCCAGGAAGTTGGCGCAAGGGCGCCGGTACCGCGTGCATTCGTTCAGGATGTGCCGCCGCGTCTGCAAGACGTGGCATTCGGGGCACCGCTTGTCTTCGCGCGGGAAAAAGCGCAGTCGGAATTCGCCGGTGGGGGCGTGGTTAAGGATCGCGCGGGCAGCGCGCGCAGTGAGGGAGGCGGATTGGTCAGGATGACGTAGTAAGATGCTGCCTTTGTGGGTGGTCGGCCGAAGGGGACGTCGGCCGCGAAGGAAAGAGTGGCCCGTGTATGATGGAGACTCGGCTTGTTTCGCCCAAGCGCTAGACGCGCGCTTGTTGGCCTGGAGGCGCTGAAAGGCGATGCTGGTGACGTCAGGTTGAGCGTCTCGAAGGGCGGCTAATTGTGCCATAACATCGGTGAACTCGTTGAGTCGAATGCCGCAGTGTGCCGGCACATAATAAAGATGAATACGACGCGCAGGGTCGGCTTCGAGCCAGGCGATGACTGCCCGGCAAGAAAGAACGCGGGTAGATTGCGACGTGCGGTTGGAAAGATCAAAGCACGTTTGAAGCGCACCCTTGCAGTCAGAATAGACATGAAGGTTCTTCGCATCGTGTTTGGTGAGTTCATTGAACGCCATAGTAATGGCAAAAGACTCGGCGTTGAACGCCGTCACCCTCCCGCAGCCGATTGCTCGCGCTCGGAGGAGGGCGGACTTCTTGTAAGCACGGTACGCAGCGCCGGACCTGGAGCCCTGAATACGGAACGACCCGTCAGTGAACGCGAAGACGACATTGTCGTCATGAGCCAAATCGGAAATATGACGCAACAAATTACCAAGCCATGTATCGTAAGCAGGGCTGTCGCGCTTGGGAGAATGCACGTGAAACTCAATACGGTCCGAGAACCGATCAAGCACACGCGCACCAGGAGTTTGCTCTGGGAGGGCGTGGGCAACGGGCTCGAGCGTGCTCACCGTCTGCCGGAGGAGGATCTGGAGGGGAAGGGTGGATGTGGCCGCAAGAAGCCGGCGATGGGAATAACCGTAAGTAAAAGATGGCTCGTCGCGCATAGAAAAATCGAAAGATGTGACGCGCTTGAGCATGTGTGAGGTGGGGAGGGAATTAAAACGAATGACGGACATGTCGTAAAGACGGCGGAGAAAAATGGGAAGGGGGAGGAGGCCGGCGAGGATGTCCATGCCGCCAATCAGGGATGTACGAAAGGCGCCAAGAATCCACCGTGCGGCGGCAGACTGGGCCTTGCGAAGCGGGTCTAGTAAGTACTTTTTCGCCTTTTTGGGGCGATACCACAGGCGGAAACCGTAAACCATAATGGAACGTACGCAAGCGATGACCAATCGCCGTTTATCACGGGCGGTAAGGCCTCGGTTGCTGTTGCCGAGAACGGGGTAGGTTTGTACAGTGGAAAGGGCACGGGTGGCGTAGAAACGAACGTGGAATTTGAAGTTAAGACGCTGGTCTAAATAGAAACCAAGGTAACGCCAGACGTCTTTAGCGTGAATGGTAGCCGTCGATTGACGGAAGGATAACGTAAGGGCGGGCAGCGGGCCCCGGAAGGAAGAATGTGGAAAATGTTGCATTTCGTTCTTTTTGGCCGAAATCACAACGCCCGACCGTTCGAAGGCACGTGCGATGCGTGGGTACAACGTGGCCAGAAGGGTCACGTTCGTCCCGAGCGAATCAGAAGAAATGGCTAAGTTGCCATCGTCCACGAAGAAGAACATCGACGCGTGGAGAAGCGCCGACGGCTGGGGTAGAAAAGAAGAAATGTGGTGAAGGGCTGGCACAATGGCCAGGGCAGAAAGAAACGGAGAAAGAACAGAGCCTTGGCCCACGCCGACGGAGGCGTTGACCGGGTCCGAATGGTGGTTCGCCCAATGAAACTGCGTGAAGCGGTTCGTCAGGAAGTCTGAAAAGAAATCACATAAAACGTCAGCGAAGCCAAGGCGCCGAAGCACCTTGACCAAGAACCCGTGGTTAACAGAGGGGAAAAATTGCTCGAGGTCGAGCGCGAGGCACGTCGTGTGCAGATCGCGGTTCCACCCCTCGCGAATATGGTTCACGAGGAGCAGACCCACGTCGTCAGTGGAATGCGCCTGCACGCCGCCGAATTGGGCCAGGTGCAGGAGCTGGAAACGGTTAGCTTCGAAATGCAAGATGTCGCAAATAATTTTTTCCCCCAGCTTCCCGACGCAGGAAAGCAGGACGATCGGGCGGTACGCCTTGAGGACGTCGTAGGCCGGCTTCTTCGGCTTCGGAATGACGACGGTGGCCGAAGACTTGAACTGCTCCGGCCAAAAGCCTAAACGAATGCACGCGTCGAAAAGGTTAGCAAGGAACGCCGTGATGTCGTCACTGGTCATGACGTATTTCAGACACCGCCACGTGATGTGGTCGGGTCCCGGAGCAGAAGAGCCCGACGTAGCCGTCAAGGCACGTGAGACCTGGTGCGCCGAAATGCGCTGCCAAGGTCGAGAAGGAAGACCGGGCATCTCGTCGACGAGAGACTCGTCAACGGGGCGCCCGGCAGCCGAGAAAAACTGATCCCGACACCCATTAAAGAAGTCTGGTAGGGTAAGGAGGAGATTACCATCCCGCCCTTTTATGTGCGAGGTGGTGGACAGCGGGCGCGGCTTCGACCAGGACGTTAAGTCCCAGAGCCGCCCGTTCTTGCACGTGTCGGCGATAACGCCGTCGAAGTGAGTCCGTTTAGCGCGCTTCACGGCCCGGTGAAAGTCACGCCGCGTGTCGGGATTACGGTCCCTGCGGTAGTCAGCAAGGGCACGTGCACAGTCCGGGTTCCACCATGCCTTGGAGGCGTGGGAGAAGGATGGTAGTTTGGCGAGGCGCGTGAACGCCTCGGCGATCTCGGCAAAGATCGTGTCGACCACGGCGTGGATTTGATCCCGCGTGTCAAGCGGCGCCTGAAATTGGCGCCGAAAGGCGTCGTCCACCGCACAATGGAAGTCGTGCTCCTCATCGGAGCCTGCCTTGATGCGGGGAAGGTGGATGAAGTCGGGCTTGAAAGAGAAAGTGGTAGTCAGCAGCGCATGGTCAGACGTGAGACCGCCGTCGCGCGAAATAGAAAGGGTAGTAAGCGGATGTCCGGCCCACAACGAGTCGAGCCAGACGAGGTCTATGACAGACGGAAGGAGGGCAGAATTATGCGGAAAATGAGTCGGGACGTCAGGTTGGTTGAGCAACTCGACGCCACAGCGAGCCATGGCGTCGTTGAGTTCGACACCGCGCCCGGTATGGTGCGCGGACGAATCCCACTGACTGTGGTGGATGTTGAAATCCCCGGCGATGTACAAAAACCGAGGCAAGTCGAAACGAGACGAAAGGAGGTCAAACGCCGCATTGGTAGACGGCTGGTTGTAGACGTTCATAAATAAAAAGGGCCCCTCGCGAAATTGAAGCGAAAAGCACAAAATATGAGGGTGGGAAATGATGTCATGTCACGTGCACGGCTGAGCGCCAGACCAGCGCTTATGCACATACACCGTGACGCGTGCGTGAAGCCGATTCGTGACTTCTAAAAGAAGCCATGGGCGGGACGACTGCGTCGCCCAGTAGTCTTCCCCCTCCGGCAGAACCGAAGAGGGTACCCGCTTGATAAAGCCGTACGCCGGCTCTTGAATGCAAATAACATCAGCCTCATCCGCAAGAGAATCCAAAAGAGCGGACGTGGCGTGGGGGGAGTGGTTACAGTTAAAAGAAAGGATCCGAAACGAAGCCGGAATCGGGACACGAGAGGCACCATTCATAGAGACGCAGACGGGACACCAGAAGGACCCGCCACAGGCGGGGGAGTTGCCGGCCCGCGAATGCGGACCGACGGAAGTGTCGTTTTAGCCGCCGGCGGTTTAGCCGCCTTGGGCTGAGAAGACGCCGGCGTCGTAGACGCCGAGCGCCGAGGCTGATGCGACCGGATCCATTCCGGTTCGCGCCGATGCAAAAAGAACTCGCAAACGGCCGAAGTGGCCGGATGCACCTTACCGCAATTGACGCACTTAGGTGGTGCGTCACCCTTGATCCGACGGTGTTGACGCTCGTCATGGCCATCACCGCAAAGGGAGCATCGGACCGTGGAGGCCCGGCACGTGGCGGTCGAGTGGCCCCACGCGTGGCAACGTTGGCAGTGGAACGCCGGAGGGCGCCGCTGCACAGACTGGACAATGCGGCACATGCCGCCGTTGAACATGAAGGACGTCTTCATGAGGGTGCGCATGATCGTGCTGCGCGCGTCGTCGTGAAAGTCGAAGAACACCGTGCAGAACACGCTGTTCTCGGGGAAAACGATCCGGGGCATGCCGACAAGATCGAGGTTCTCAAAGACCTCGTGTAGCATGCGGTTGGCATCGGGGATGGTGATGCGCGTGTTGTCCGCGCGAAGGCCAGGGACGTTGTGGATTACCGCAGAATTGCGGAAGTGGAAGCGCGCCGCCTCTGTGTTGGAGGTGACGCCGTCGAACGACTCGATAACCTCGCAACAAAACATGTCGAGGTAGTCGGGAGGGCGGGCAGCGAAGTTGAATTCGAAACCGTAGCGGGCGTTATACCCGATCGAGATCGGTTTCGGGCACGTGTCGGGGAGGCGCTGGTCTTTCATTTGGTCAGCGCGCATGGTAAGAAAGCGTTCGAACACAACGCCGTCCATGGGGAGGAAGGACGGGTCGGGGTGGGAGTCGTGTTCCCCGAGGAACTTGATCGTGATGCGGTTGAGCGCGTTCTTTGGCGCATGCTTGACGGTCGGGAGCTTCGGCCGGGTGGTGGGACGGGAAGCGGCAGAGGTCGCGGCGGGGGTAGCGGATTCCGCGGCCTTGAGGACGTCAGCCGCAGACTTGCCTTTGAAGGCGTCAGATGCCGAGAGCGCCTTGAACGTGGCGAGGACGGCCGCAGCCTTGTCCTTAGACGCCTTCTCGAATTTGGGCGCAGTACGCGCACCGTTCTTAGCCGCCTGAGCAAACGTCGGGCGAGCGGGGGGAGACGGGAGCTTAGAAAACTCGCCGCGGCGGGGAGGGGGTGGGGCGGAGCCGCGAGGGCGCGAGACACCGGACACACCGGGGACGCCCCAGCTGTCCGGCATGTTAGGGTGAAAATGATTGGGCTCGTAGGGCCCAGCCGGGGACGCAGCGCGTGGGGTAGGGACCTCGTCGATACGCGCAGAGGGGCGAGAGGCCTGTGTCGCAGGCCAAGAGGAAGGGGTGGTAGGCTGGGGAGCACGGGGAGGAGGGACTGGGGCAAGGTTGCCCGAAGCGAACGCGGCGTTGAACGCCAAAGCAAGCGTCTTCATGCCGTGGTACACGGGCATGATCTGGTCGAGGAAAAAATGCTCCTCAGTACGAATGTACCCCTGGAGCTGGTCGGCCTCGCTCATGAAGAACGAGGTCATGTTGAGGAGGGACCCCTTGACGGCCGCCATGGAGTCATAGACGTTGTCGCTCATCAAAAAACAGTCACGCGGTTGAGCATTGACCGCATCGTCGGTGGGATCGGGGCAGACGGGATCGGACGGAAGGTCCTCGTGGAAATGAGCACGGGCGTACTCAGACGTGGGATCGCCGAAGGAGTCGACGAGTGGGACGGGAGGGATAGAGGGGTTGTCCCGGCTGAAGGGACGGGCCGGGTCGGGGATAGAGGGATGGACCTGAGACATGTCAGATCCGGAGCCGCTAGCCTGGCGCTCCAGGGCAGCAGCAGATGCGACAGCGGAGGCCGCCTGAGCAGACGGACCAAAGGAGACAGGGACGGCAAAGTCGTCCGGGCGAGCGTAGGAGGCCGCAAAAGAGAGGTCGGCCGGGCCGGGAGCGGCCAAGGGAACAGAAGGGGAGGGAGGAAGGTCAGGGAACACGGGTGGAGCGTCGTCGCCGAAGCTCGAGGGACCCATGAGGCTAGACAGGAAAAGAAAGGAAAAATCAGTAGAAAATGTTTATAGAAGGATAACCAGTTTTTTCTTGCACGAAACGAAACACAGAGACGAGGAGTAGTTGATAGAGAAGAGGAGGAGGAGGGAGGAGAGCTGGTTGAGCGTGGGAAATTCGCAAGTAGTGGTGGGAAGAGTCAACTCGCGGATGATGACAAGCTCGTTGTTCAGCGCTTTTCATGCTTGCAACAGTGGCCTTTGCTCGAGCCTGGGTG
>MU273848.1:0-23517 GCA_022160365.1 Vararia minispora EC-137
AGACACCTATCGGCATGATACACTGCAGTGGGTCGTAGGAGGCGAACTGTGGGGGCGCTCGGCCACCGAGGTGGTCGTGCGCGGAGAGGAGGTTGGGGCTCTCAGGGCGAGTTGTGCGTGAGCGTGCATCACTTTGCTGCACGGCCTCGAGTGCGTGTCTTCGGGTCGCTGTCCAGTGTGCGCGGACCGGCGGGCGTGTTGGGTACTCAACTCACGTCTCCCTCAACTACTATGTGTCCTCTGGGTCTCTCGAGTCGCGGTCATGAACAGCGCATTAAAAACCCCTGTGGGGAAAAGCTTGCCGTCTCGCACGCTCGCCCGTCTAGCCCCATTCCCTGCGCCATCGAGAGTAGCGAGGGCCTGCTCAGCCGCTCGAGCAGTTACCGCACCAGGGTAAGTCATCTTCTCGGCTGCGCACGTGGGTCCATTTGGATGCGCCCGGTGGCGCGGAGGAACTGAAGGAGTGAGGACGCTTATGCGGCATCCGAGGTAGATCTATGCAACCAGGGTCAGACAGAAGAGTACAGTTGCTGCCCAGGAGATGCTGTGTACCCAGATAGTTAATACTAGTGTTTACACCAGCCATTGATGGTTGAAGAGTGTTCTAAGTACTGGATATATGTACTGAAAGACATAGCCAACATGTTAACACAAGGAGTTAAATACACACTCAGATGTAGCCTCCCTGGTGGAGTGGTATTTTACAGCTGTGATTATAATGTAGTGCTCGAACAAAATCGAAAGGTCTCTGGGTTCGAATCCTGATCGTGATTATGAGTAATTAACTGAACTGTAAGCTGACAGAGATCGCTTGTAAGTTGGTCCTGTTTTTACGTATATCCCTACATCTGCTCATAAGCAACGTCACCTCTTGTAATACTATCATAATCGGTCCTTATAATAGCCCCTTACGATAAGCCCTTTGATGCTTACAAGCATCATAAGTCACCGGGCTTAATTATAGCGATTATAGCGCTTATAAGCGCTTATAAGCCCGTTCCCAGTTTTGCGACATATCTGCCAGCCATATCACGTCCCATTGTGTCCTCCTAGTGATTGGCATAGTCTCATGCTGGCACTATTTCATACACTACTTCAGCAGCGACGAATGTCCGTCCTCCCTAACGAAGTTACGATCGAGCTCGTGCTTGAACGTCGCGCACCCGAGTCCGCGACCGCGCATCTCCGGACGAACGTAGAGCGTGCCAACCGGTCCCGAGCGTGACGTGAAGCACTAGGCACTTGCGCGGCCATCCAATTCGTGGTATGCTGCGGTTCCGCTTGGGAACGTTTTTAGCATGTCGCGCGAAAGCGGGGCAGTCAGACTGTCGATGACATCATCGAAGTCTTCGTCGCGCACAAGTCCAAGCGTATGCTCCTTCGTGGCCTGCAGGTCATCCGGCCGCGGAGGTGGAAGCGCGTCGCGAGAGAATGTAAACTTTCCCCATCGAGTAGACCTAAGTATGGACGCGGCGGGTAGGTGATGTACGATGGCTATGTGCAAAGAGGGAGTATACAGGACATCGAGGTCAGGGCACAGTCGTGCGACGTACGCGGTGAGCTGTTTTCTCACAATAGCGCATGCATCCAAATCGTCCTTCTTCAGGACCTCCTTGATGGAGCTCCAGAAGTACATTGCGGACCGTCCGGGAAACGCAAGGTCGACCACAGTCGTCGGCCATGAGATGTCACCGGGAGGGGCCGTAGAAAGCGAGCAGGTTGCCAGTACAAGGGTGCGGGGTGTGTGCATTGCAGCGGCTTGCGCAACGAAGGCCTGCTCGCGTATGCCGCTCTGCAGCTGCACACCTGCGCTTGCGCCTCCCTTCTTGCAGGAGTACTATATGTAGGCTATTCGTACCCCTGCCTCTTTTGTATCCGGCTACGGCAGGCGTAGCTCTGGCTCTGCCGTCACGTTAATCCGGTAGTACTGCGATGACACCATAGCTTTAAGAAGAAAAGAAGAAGGTCTGCGTTGCAGAGTTGGGAAGGCGTCCGGGAAGATAAGGAAGCATGGTCTCGTTGGCATATGGATGAAGATAGACTTCAATTTGGGGGTTAGACGCCGAAACCTGTCCGTTGTTTTGGGTTACTGTCTAAGACTAGCAATGGCGTGAGATGAGATCATAGCGATTGCGACTAAAAGGTCTCACCTACTCAAGGCCTATATCGCGTTGCGAGGCGAGAACCCGAGCCCAGGACGATGAATTGGCTCGACGCTGGAGATGACTCGACTGCCTATTCTTCTCGCGGTCCAGTGGGAGTTAGACTGTGATCAAAATGTTTGAAAATAGCGGTATGTTACAAAAGGTAGTGCACCACTTGAGGCACTGAGGGGCTGCCACTCTGCGGCACATACCGCGTAGCCGTGACTCAAGCTAACGATCAGGGTGAAAGAAGGGTCGCCGCCGTCGCCCTCAGTTTCACAATCCAAGTCAAAAACGTCCTTGGGATAGTTTGTGATTCCAAGGACCGGAAAACTTGGTTGTAAAAGCAGTCTCATCTCGAGCGCTCGGTGTGTCGTGCTTGCACCAGCGTTCCCACGATGCACGCGCCTGGTCGCCGCGACGAATGCTGGTCCGCGCATCCATACGCTTGTCTGGGTATTTTCTACAACTATTCGACGTTCTTCTCGCGGTATGCATCCAGAGTGACCTCGATCCAGACCACTTCTCCAATCCTCGCAGCCCCACACGCCCTACACACCGCTAAACTCTCAACATTCTTCTCATGCACCTCCGCCAAGACCCACTCTTTTCCCTCCTCCTCACACGCCCTCCTAGCTTCCCTCGCCATCACCTCTCTCCCCAGCCCCTTTCCTCTATACTCCTCCCTGACGAACACGAGCCCCACGCTCCCCTGTCTCAGCGTAAACGCCCACGCGACCGCCCTCCCACTCACCCTGTCGTGCGCCGCGGTATTGGACGGCATTGCCTGGAGACTCGCGCGCGTGCGGGGGATCACGGAGCCGGCGAGGACATCGTCGAGGCCGTCTTCGTCCAGCGGCCGGAACGCATATGCCCGCTCGAGTGCAGCGCTGGGCGGCGGGAGATGCGGACGCGAGAAGGCGAGTTGCGCCCAGGTCGTGAGGTACAACGTCGCCGCGCGCGGGATTGAGCGCGCGAGCGGCGCGTGCAGCGCGCCGATCTTCACGCTCTGCAGCTCGGGCCGCAGGGTGGCAGCGCGCCGCAGGGCCGCGGCGAGATGCTCCCCGCCGTGCGCGTCGTCGTCTGCGGCGGACGTCCAGAACCATGTGCGTGTCGCGTCGGGTTCTGCCGGATCGAGCGCTGCCGTCGACCAAGGGGCGTTTTCTGGAGGGGCGGAAGAGGGCGAGAATGGCGCAAGGACAAGAGAGCGCGTCGCGTATGCGTGTGAGACTATGTATGACAATGTCAATGAGCCCGGGAGGTAAGAGGGCAAGAAGTGCGGGAGAATGGTCGTGACCGGGTCGGGATGTATGTGGAGCTCCACGGCGTGCGCCATGTTTGTCATACGATGCGAATGGAGAGTGCACTGGCGGGGGCAATCGAATAAACGACGCCTTTGATGAGGTTCGTCAACTCGAGTCACGACTGGAGGACTCCGCGATCGCCTGAAAAATGAATTGATAGTCCTGCGAAATTAGTGGATGGACCACTGAGCATCTACACGAGTCAACAGGCGAACGAACCATGCGGGCAGGCGGACCATGGGCCCTTCGTGGAGCTTGGAACCACCGCTCCGAAGGTCTGAACCGATCGTATGTGCATCCCGTCTCGTCCAAGCCATGCAATAGTATGCGGATCTGTTGATACAATGCGTCGTGTAGAACCGAGACTGTCAGAGCGGAGTCACGCCAGTAGAACGAGCAAGCAGTGCTGATGCGCCGTCCACTGGAGCGCCGAAGTCGAAAGCGAAGAAGTGTATCACGAAAGCGAAGACGGGAAGCGGCACGGGCCAATAAATTAGGGACAAGAACGAAAACAGGACAGGTGGCCGAAGAAAAATAGGAGGGGAAAAGAAGACGAAGACAGTGGGGAAGAGAAAAAGGGAAGGTGAAGAGAAAGAAGCGATCAAGCAAACTCGGCTTGCCACGCGCTCTCCAAGCCGGCCTTGCTAACCCTTCTAAGGGGCTGCAACGTGTTCTCGTCGACCGGCGCACGCCTCGCGTGTCTGTACCGTCCGCTCGCGTCCTTGACCTCCGTCTCCTGTCCGACGTCGCCGACGCCCATCGTCATAACCTGGTCCGCGCTCAACGTGAACGCCGGCGGCAGACTCTCTCTCAGATGGCCCGGGCGCCGGGCGCCGACCGCCTGGCCGTAGTTAGTCTGACCATTCTCGGGCGTGTCGGAAGGCGATTCCTTGACGACGCCGACGGACTTGCTGCCAAGCTCCTGCTCCTCAAAATTCATGAGCTCCGAGACGAAGCCAATGTTCGGGCTGATGCCGCGCCGACGCTCGAGGACAAATGTGTAGGCGCGCGAAAGCGTCCAGTGGTTAGCATGGATGAGATAGGCCATCACGGCCGTGACCGAACGAGACTTGCCCGCCTTGCAGTGGACGTACGTCGGCGCGGAGTGCAAGCTAGCGTCGTCTGGGCGCATACACTTAACTGATGCTCAATAAGAAGCGGGCAGAGACACGCACCGAGGATGTCGCATGCCTCTCTTACGCCTCTCACAATATTCTCCTCTTCCACCGTGTCCCGCATCGGAATCTTCGAATACCGCTCGAACCGCTCCGCCAGCCTCAACTCGTGATCATTCTCGTCGCACTCGATCGCTAGGTTCAAGATCCTCTTCACGCCCGCCGCCTCGAGCTGCCGCACGTGCTCCTCTTCCGTCGGCTCGGGGCCAAGGAATAAGAAGTGGGGGAGAATCGTGGACACCGTGAAGGCGGGGTACGGCTCCTCCGTCGACAGCGGGTTGTCTTCCTGGCGCGCCGTGTGCGGCTCGGACGGCAACGGCGTGCGCGGCGTCTGCGGCGCGTAGAGGCCAGGCGACGGTGGGGCGAGGTGTTCGGAGGAAGCAGGACGGGGCACGGGCGACGTCGGTACGTGGTTGGAATAGACGAGGTTGAGGGCGGGCGGTGAGGGGGATGGCGGCCACGGCCCCGGCGGCGCGGCGAGGGTGGCGGACTTGGTCGGCATCACACGGGGCTGCTGCTTGGGGATCGAGACGGTCAGGCGCTCAGCACTCTTGGTGTTGAGCTTGGTGAGCGTCGGCTGTGAAGGACGGCGGCGCTGGAAGGTCGATTGCGAGGGCGGCGGCGAGGGCGACGCATCGGCGAGGGTTGCCCATGGATGCATGACGGCGGGTGAGACGGAGATAGGGGAGGCGGTCGCGCTGCGTTCGATCTCGGGTAGGGGCTTGCCGACTTTGCTGGCGTCAGCGGTGTTGAGCATCGGCAGCGTGACGCCGCGCTTCCTCGGCGGGAGGGAGAGCTTGGGCGGAGGCGGGGGTGGCGACGTCGCCGTCTGCGGGGCATAACGCTCGCCAGGCGCGAGGGGTGGCGGAGGGGACGGCAGCGGTGTCTTGTGGCTGTCGCCCTCGACAATAAATAGTTTCATATCGGGGTGGATGCGGACAGCGTTCATGCCGCCCTTGATGTAGTCGACGCTGCCGTGGAGGAGCAGAGGTGCGACGACGGGGAGGAGCGCCCAGGCAGTCGCCTGTACATTGTCACGTTCGGACTCGTCCATATCGTCATCAAAGACGACTACGTCTCCGTCCCATTCGCTGGCGGGGCGGACAAGCTCGTCCCACCTCCGCCGACATTCTTCGGTGGTGATGTACTGCCGCAGGGCATCGAGACCCTGGAAGCCTCTTCCAGGCTGGCGAGTGCGTTTGAGGATGAGGGACGGGATGGACAAGTTAATGCTACCCTTGATGTGGAAGGCGATGTATGGACCGACGGGTCGCGTATCGATGAGGATAGGATGGATGGGAGCGGACATTCTGCGGGCGATGGCAGCGGGATCGAGGGCGAGTGGAGGGGGTTTGGGCGAGTTGGGGAGAAGGTCAGAGCTGGCGGCGTGACCGAGGAAGTGGGCTGAGAGGGGAGAGCGATCGCTTATGGGAGTGAAATAGACGGAAGAGGAGGCAGAGGTCGGGCTAGGTGTTTGGTAGTCGGACCAGGTGGAGGAGATGGAGAGCGGGCGGGAGGGAGGCTGTGAGGAAGTCGGGGACGAGCGACTGATGGGACGGAGAAGGAGGTTCTTTTGTACGGAGCGCCGGAGCTGTTCCAGTACGGCGAGATCCTTGGAGAGGTCGCCGGACAGCTGAGGCGCGTGACGACGGAGGTCGGCTTCGTGGAAGGGTGAAAGCGCGGACAGGGCGGAGACATAGGGTGAGCTTGCATCCGGCGAGCCGGCGAGCACAAGGGGATCGTCGACAGGGGTCTCGAGCTCGAGGATTGTTTTTGGCGGAGGAGGACGCATGGCAGTGGTGGAAAGCGAGAGCGTGGGCGGGCGCTGGCGCTTGCCATGCGCATGGGTGTGAGCATGTGCGGCCGCCCCGGCAAAGGAGCGGGAGGACGTTGCGACAGCGGAACCGTTCATTGGCAAGTCGCAGCTGGGTGTCGGAAGCGACTGGCCGACAGCGTTAAGACAGCGCCTGGCGTCGGCGGTTCCAGTCAGCCGGTCGGCAGGAAGCAAATGGCATAGACACACGAACGTCGTGTCCTCAACAGACTCGAACAAGCCGTCCCAGGCGAACGATCAGCGTGTCTCGGCAGCGAAAATCACGGCCGTCAAAAGAAAATGACGAGGCGCGTCGAGCGAACCGTCGAGAACAGATATGGGTCCGATGCCGCGACGGTGATTGATGCTCGCAGCACTCGCCGACCGCGCCGGCGCTGAAACTCACGAGACAGCGGGCGCGCAGAGCCCGTACGTCGTCAAGGAAAGCTGCGCCGCGGGGAGAGAGAAATGGAAGCGGGGAGGCTACCGTCTCGAGGCAGACCGGGCGGGATGGGGGAAGAGGAGTCGGTGGGAGACGGCGAGCCGGCTGTCGCTGCTTGTGGCTCGCTGACTAAGCCTAATGCGATGCTACGCCCCCCTTCTGACCTCGAAAATTCAGCAGAAAAAAAACGGACGTGGGTCGTTGACCGGCATGATTCGCGCTAGCGTCCGCGATGAAGAGAGCTGGAAGCAAGCGTAGTCTGTATTAGGCTGTTGCCCATGAAACAGATGTACCCCGTCGCCGGCGCGTACAAGCAAACACAAGAGCAAACACGCGAGCGTGCCCGCCGCATTCCGAACATCCCTGCCCCCTGAGCGCCCATCACCGTGCAGTAGTAAACATCCCAAGTAAAAACTACATCGGGGATGGGTGGCTAAGATATCGACAAGGGAAAATTGAGCGATGGCAGTACAGAACCTGTGCACACAGAATACAGAGGAGCACAGTTGGTGTATACTGACCGGCGACTGCCGATTGAGGCAGGCGCGTCGCTCGTCGCGCGCCTTCTCCGCATCCTTTCGTCTCTCGTCTGCTCATTCCTCCCTCACCATGTCCGCCTCGTACAAGTCCTCAAATTTCCGCAGGGCACCTGCTCATAGCGATCAGGCTCCTTCAAAGTTCCAATCCCAGATAACCGCTCTTCAAGAACTCTACCCCTCCTGGTCCCAGGACGGTATGCACCCGCCACTGTCCAGTCTTAAAATCTCATCTTTATTTCCCACCTATTCATCCAGACCTCAACTCTCTTCTCGTTGAAACATCCGGGGACATTCAGCTCGCAGCGATCCGTATCACAGAGGGTACGTCGTCCTTCTTTTGACCTACTTCTGTCCTCTTGTCGTCACCCGCCCCTCACGCGCCAACCCTCTCGCCAAAAAAGGTCACGCAGAGCAGTGGGGTTCTGTAAAGAGCAAAAAGGACAAGAAGAAAGCCCAACAGGATCGGTCCCAGGAAACCAAGGACGGCTCTGCTCCCACCCGCGGTGAAGCACGCGGCGGCAGAGGTGGACGAGGTGGTAGGGGCGGTCCAGGAGGTCGTGGCGGCGCACGCGGTGCCTCCATCGGCGGGCGCGGAGGCCATCGTGCTGCCCAGACCGCTGCTCCCGTTGTTGTGGCCAATGGTCAAGAGGCTACCAACGGCGACGCGCCTGCAAGTTCCGAATGGGGCACGTCCACAACCAACAACGACGACGCGTGGGGTTCCATCGCCGACTCGGACGCCTGGGGCGCGCCGTCGACTACCTCCGCTGCGGTATCGTCTACCGCCAATTCTGGCTGGGGCACCGACACCGCCACGACCGTCAACGGATCCGCCACCGCCTCACCTGCCCCTAAGCCTGCCGCCGCTCTGCCAGTGGCACGCCCTGCTCCCGCAAAAACGCCGGCGACGTCTAAGCTCTCCTGGGCGCAGATTGCACGGTGTGTCGCTCGTTTTTGTTGTCTTTGCGATCTCGGCGTGTGCAGCCAAGGTCGGACGACTGAACCTCGTGTGTGCGGCCCGATGACCTCATCCTGCGCTTTTGTCGGCATCCGCGCAAGACAGCGTCGCACGCAGTCTGCGCGTCTGTAATATGCGGGCCATGCCTCCCTCCGCGGACGGCACGTCACGCTAGGTGCAGTACGGCGCCTAGGACCGGGCGGGTGCGCCCCGATTACCTTCTCTGGCGGGCCACATCGTATCGCCATCGTCATGCGGCGGCGCAGAAGCTGTCTATGCACCCTCGGAATCCACGTTCCTGCACGTTTCCGTGGCTTCTCTCCGTCTCCATTTACTCATTCCACTTCCGGTCTCGTGCACCGTGCTGACGCCATCACAGCGCCCCAGAGAAGCCCACCCCTCCCCTTGCTCCCGTCGCCGTCGCAGCTACTTCGCCCGCGCCGGTCCAGCAACCGCCGCAACCACCGTCACAGCTCACTCCCGAGCCGGAGACGGAGCCTGCAGAGCCAGAGCCCGTCGCATCGCCTGAAGCCGGGCCCGTCGTAGACGAGCTGGGCTGGGAAGACCCGGCGACGGTACAGCCACCGACGTGGGACGACGAACCGCAGCCCAAGCCGTCGATCACCCAGACAGAACCTTGGCCAACATCCGCCATCGAGGAGACGCTGGAACCCGAGGCGCCGCCGGCCTCGGAGCTGCCCGAGCCCGAGCCTCAGGAGACTCCCGCGCCGCAACCCGTCGCGCCTATCCCGGCAGTCCCGAAGCCGCTCACGCCCTCAGTCGTGCAGCAGCGCCCGCTCTCAGCCGCGCAGCGCCACAGTGCACGTTTCAAGGACCAGGCGGTCATCATGCCGAACAACTTTGGCGGCGCCGCCGTCGAGAAGGTCGGCATGCAGTTCGGCTCTTTAAGTCTCGGCGGAGACGAGCTCGAGCCCAAGTCGTGCGTGTTCATGTTCCGCTCCTTGGCGTGGGTGATGTTGCTAACGGTTTCGTAGGGAGCCCATTCCGACTGAAGCTCCCGCTCCCATACCTGCTACCGCGCCGGCCCCTATGCCGCCGGCCGAGGCTCCTATTCCTGCTGAACGGCCCGCGCCCGCACCGATTGCACCGGTGCCGGCTCAGGAGCCCATCGCGCCGACCCCTTCCACCTCTCCCTCTGCCTCCGCATCTCTCTCGACGGCGACCGGCCTCCTTCAGCAAGCGATCCCTCCACAGGCGCCGGTCCAGCAGGTGCCGCAGCCTCAACAGCCGCCGCAGGCCCCACAATCCGTGCAACCTCAGCAGCACGCACTGCCGACAGTGGGCCAGCAGTCGTACCCTCACCCGCAACAGTCGCCATTCCCGCAGCAGCAACAGCAGCAGCACACGTCGCCTCCGGCGCTCAGCCAGCAACACCCGTCCCAGCTGCAGCACCAGTACGCGCAGCACGGGCTCCCGACGCACCTCGACCCCGCGCAGGCGCAAACGCACTCGCCTTACCACCAGCACCAGCAGCAGGTGGCACCTGCCCCCGCGTCGTATTCCCGCCAACCGGAGCAGCAACAGCAGTATTTCCACGCTGCGACCCCCCCGGCTCAGCAGCAGGCACACGAGAGCCCGTACGGCTCATTCGGGCAGCTCGGGCAGCACGTGCAGCACCAGGGCTCGCATCTCGGCGGCTTCAGCGGGCAGGATCACGGCTACGGCGAGAGCCAGCGCCAGAGCTTCTACGACTCGTACGGCCAGCAGCCGAGCTCGTTCGGCTCGCGTACCGGTCTCCACGACGACGTCAAGGGTCTCCCCGGCCTGCAACAGCAGGGCCCCACTGTCCCTCCCGCCTCTTCTCAGGCCTCGCAGCAGTCTGTACAAGGCAACGCTCAGCCCCAGCCCGGAGGCGGCCAACCGCAACAGAGTTACCCGCCGCCGATGCCGTACTATAACCCGTACACGCAAAACCAGTATTATGGCACGCCCTACAACTACGCATACGGCGTCCCACAGCCGTTTATGAAGTACTCGCCGGCGGTGTACCAGCCCGGCCCGCCGGGTCCGGCGTCTGCGCCCTCGCCCGCGGCGAACAAGGGCCCGAGCGCTGTCAACCAGCCATCGCCGTACGGACAGGGTCTGTATGGGCAGCAGCAGTCATACGAGGACCTCGGCGGGTACCACGCGCCAGCGCACCACCAGCACACACACTCGCAGCATGGCTCGGCGCTGCCCGCCGGCGGCGAGTACGGCAAGCAGCTCTACGGCGCGCAGGGCTTCATGGCGCCTGCTGCGCGTGCTCAGGGCGGAGCGGGTTCGCCAGAAAACGCGTACAAGCCGTACGCCGCCGGCGTGAACGTCAAGGACGTCGGTGCGCAGGGCGCCGGCGCGCCGCGCGCAGGCGTGCAGCCGCCGGGTCAGGCGGCGCAGGCGGGTTTCTACGCCCGCTTCGCCGGAGCTGGTGCTCCCGGTGCTCAAGGGCAGCAGGCACAGCAGGCTGGGGCGGGTCCGCAGGGCCAGCAGGCGCCGCAGGCGCACCTTGGTTACCCGCAGGGTGCGAACGACTTCTACTCGTACCCGAGCGCACGCGGGCAGTACTGGCAGTGAGCCCCTGACCGCGCGTTCGAACTTTGAGTCTTGAGATTGTGCGCATCGTGTTCGATTACCATCCCATCGCGCTCCGTACACCGTATCCTCTTCACCCAATGCGGTCGTACCCCTACCATCACCATCGCATCCGGTCTCTGTCCATCTTGTCTCTCTCGATCCCCTCTGTTCCTCCTCTGCCTGTGTCTGATTTTTCTCCTCTTCCTTCGTCTTCTTGTGTCTCCGACTGAGTCCGCTATCCCCGTCCGCGTGCCGTGCTCCGTTATCATAGTATATTTCCGAGTCGATTGTACGTGTACCGGTCGTCCTTCGCATGAAATAGGCAGCAAGCATCACTCTTCCGCACCCTCCTGCATCCGCGGCCAGGCGAGCAAGCCGCCAGTCAATCGACGCCATTTGTTTGCGTGTGTTGATGGAAATGTCAGCGCGGGCGGCTAGTAAGCAGCCCTTGTTCGCCTTGCCTCTTTCCCCTGCCCTCGCACCCGCCCTGGCCTGGCGCCGATGGCCTTTTTCTCTCGGCCCCCGTCTACGAATGCGGCCGTGAGGATCGTCGCCCCGCCTACGGCAGACGACGTTCCGAAAACGGCCTCTGCACCGCCCGCCAGGAAGGGTTTGTCTGAGCCGCGCCTCCTCATGCACCACAGCTGACCGCCCTATACAGACACGACCAAACGCGAATGTAGGAATATTCACATTTATGGGTGCGTGGTGTTTGCTGTGAGAATTGAGTGGCATGTGCTGAAGGGCACAGATCATGTAAGTACCAGGACAAGGGCTGTATCTATTACCATCCTTCCGTGCGTCTCTTGGCCTTGTCCGCTCGCACACTATTCTGAGCACACCCCGGATAGCGCCCGACCACGCCCCCGCCGGCCCCCGCGTGCGTTTTCATCTAGTGCGTGAAGGTGGAAGAGAAGGCTGATTGGCGATGGTGCAGTGCACAGCCTGAGACGCCGAGCCGCCTCACCCAAGCCGCAGCGAATGCGCCTGTCTTCGTTCCGAAGAATCTGCCTGCAGGCCCCACAAGCCCAACGCCGTCGAGGGCGCAGGCGCAGACACCTGTGACTGCGTAAGTCCTTTCCTTGCTCGTCTTTAGACGCCTTTCGTCTCGTTGGCCCGTGATGATCTTTGTCTTCATCGTTCCCTTCAACTATATCCCCCCTTTTCCCGTGCTATGCCATCGTAGCCCACGCTACGCCCACAGAGGATGTATGTTGATCGCCTCATAGGACGACGCTATCGGACTCGCCACCGCTGACGGAGTACAACGATCCTTACGACCCCAACTATTACTACTACCACGGCAGCGGCTCCGAGGGTGGCTACGGCCACGATAGCATCGAAGGACAATTTCAGGCAGTGCGTCCCTTCCGGTCGTGCACTGGTTGCTTGTTGACTGGTAGGTGGCATAGATGGAGGTTGGCGCATATGACGACTACGATGTGATGCAGCCCGTCGATTATTATCCGCCGCAGCCTACTTTCATTCGCCAGCCTGTATGTCTCATGTTACCAATGTATGCAAGGATTATGAGGATCCTGACGCTGTGCAGCTCAACTACCATCTGTACACTCTTCCACCGACCGCGCCGCCCCCTTCGCACTTTATTTCTCCGACTCTACACACAGACTTGCAAGTGCGCTCCGAGACGCTACACACCGGCCCCGCTTCTAGTCTCGGCCTACCCGAGGACATCAACGGATACCACACCCTCGTACCGCTGGAGAACACTACCGGCGAGCGTCGCAAGTTTGGTAACTGGATATCAACCGTCTATCGCGCCACTGGAAAGGATGGGCGCGGATACGTGCTGCGCCGGATCGAGAGTGCGTAGAGTTCCTTTTCAGCTTTGAGTGCCGGACGTTGAGTGACGGCGATAGACTATCGTCTCATGCACGAGCATGCATTCAAGGCCGTCGAGCAGTGGTCCCAGCTCCGCCAGCCGAACATTATCGCCCTCCATGAAGCTTTCACCACCAAGGCCTTCGGCGACAACTGTGCGTCTCCACACCTCTCGGACTCCGTCACCTAACGCGTCCTAGCGGTCGTCTTCGTCTACACGTACCATCCAAACTCCCAGACGCTGCAAGAGGCTCATATGAAGAACAAAGCGATATTCTCCGGGCGCGGGCAAAGCGGGTCTTCCCCAGCTGGGCTTGTGCCCGAGCGCACGATCTGGAGCTACATCATCCAGATCGCGGAGGCGATCAAGTCAGCGCATGACGCGGGGCTCGCAGTCCGCATGATCGACATCTCGAAAGTGTTGCTGACGGGCCAGAACCGCGTGCGCGTGTCGGCGTGCGGGATTGCGGAGGTGCTCACCTACTCACCCGCACTTGCCGGCGTGAGCACGATCATCACGACACTGCAACAGGAAGACATCACTATGTTCGGCAAGCTAGTCTTTGAGCTCTGCTGTGGTCATGCGGGGGCCGTCGGGGCGAGTTTCCCGAAGAGTCTCGAGTTCGTCCAGAAGCACTACTCACCAGATCTCAAGACTGTCGCATTGTTCATGCTCTCTTCCCCACAGCCGCACCAGCAGAAGCACATTGGGGTAGTCTTCGATATGCTCGGATCGCGGCTGCTCACCGAGATCGATGACCTGCAGAAGTACGTTGCTACTCTCCGATGTACACTGGCCAACTATTGAACGCGTCCCAGTGGCATGGACCATCTTGAAGGCGAACTGATGTCCGAGCTCGAGAATGCGCGGCTCGTGCGACTGCTTTGTAAGTTCGGCTTCATCAACGAGCGGCCCGAGTTCGCGCGCGACGCGCGCTGGTCCGAGACGGGCGACCGGTATATCATCAAACTTTTCCGCGACTACGTCTTTCACCAAGTCGACGAACGCGGGAACCCAGTCGTTAACATGTCGCACGTGCTCTCGTGCCTCAACAAGCTCGATGCCGGCACGGACGAGCGCATTCTGCTTGTATCACGCGATGAGCAGAGCGTGCTTGTCGTGAGTTACAAGGAAGTCAAGGCGTGCATCGAGGCCGCATTTGCGTAAGTCAGCCTCTCCTTGACTTGGTGCACCGGCTTATTCGAGCCCAGCGATCTCTCACGCAGGTAGCGTAATCTTACATTCACAGGCAGTAAGGGCTGTCCGTCCACTCGCTCGTTAGTTCGCTCGTCGTCGTTACTCGCTACACTTCGCTCGCTTTGCACTTGCCCCTATCCCACCCTTGTTGTGAAAATAGGTAGAACTAGAAAAAAGACTTCGGAAAATGATATAAAAATGTAGCTCGTCTCGTCCTGTTCCGAGTCTGTTGTGGGATCAGTGTGTCGCCGCATGGTCTTTCTTGAGGGAAGGATAAAGGAGGGTACGCGTATGGAAGTCATCCATGTGATTGAGGCGAACGCGGTTACATGTACATCTTCGGCGCGCTGAGATTGAGAGGCGCTGCAGATCGCAACGGACTTCGCTAGGGTCCATTTCTCTTGCTCATCTTTACCACCTCTCATAACGCCATTCCTCAATGTCTGAAGACGCTGTTAAGGGTGCAAGCAACAGTGCGTCACCCGTCGTCAATCGATGCGTCCCCGCTTCCTGACGCACACCGCGTCGCAGACGAGCGGCTGATCGCCGCCGCACGGGGAGACAACGAAGAGATCTTGCTCGAAGTCTTTGAGGAAGGGGATTTCGACATCAACTTTCAGGACGGGTATGTTCTCCCCCATTCTCAGGCCCCTTCGTCGCCGACCGCGATCTCAGCCTTGGGAACACAGGTGTGTGGATCGCTGCTAATATTGGATTGGCACATGGTAACGCAGGTGGGACGGTGCGTAGCATTACATTACGCGTGCGTCTCCGCTGCTTGGTTGTGTATTGGGGTGATACTGACATGTAGCTGGGTAGAGCGTCGGGCGGGTGCACGGATGTGCTTGAGCATATCCTCTCGCATGAAGATTGCGACGTGGACCCGATCAATCGCCTGGAGAAAGCGACGCCGCTGCATCTTGCCGTACGGATAGAGGACCAGGAGATGCGGAAGTATATTGTGGAGAGCCTGCTCGAGGCCGGCGCAGACACGACGTACGCTGTCCTTCGTAGTATACCTTTCTCGTTGGTTGATGATAGACTACTACTGGCGTACTCTAGCATTAAGGACAAGGAGGGGGAGGCTGCGCTGGATTACGTGCCGGAACACGACGAGGAAACACGCGCTCTGTTTAGGAAGGCACAGGCGCAGGCGAGCATTTCGATGGACGATATCGCGGATGGTACGTTCCGGGCAGTTCGCCACGAACGTTGGGCTGATCGTTTATCAGACGACGACGACTTCTTAACCGGGTCTGGATCGGGCTCGGACGACGAGTAGATCATAGAATGGCCCTTCCTGCCAGCTTCATGCAACACCTGAAATCTAACTATTGTACAAATGAATTCTGCGAACGTGTCGATATCTGAAGTGTAAATCAGATTGCGCAGAAAACCAAGGCGAGGGGGTGGTGCAGTACAAAGGAACACGAACGTACATTTTATCAAGGATGAGATGGTCCGAGGGAACCAGAGTCGAAGGCAGATGGTACTAGCTAGGATGGCTTGAAGAACGAGGTTATCTTCGGGGTCCCCTTTGCCTTTTCCGTACCTTTTGCGATTTTACGAGGAGATTCGGTTCTCTGATGTGACTGGAAATGAGCACACACTAACAAGGGGAAAAAGCGTTTGCTTGCTCGTGGTTTCTTCGGTGTACTCTGTGGAGACTGAGTAGAAATCAGCCGGTGTTGAGCGGTGTTGCATGCTTCACGTCTACCTTAGGAGATTTCGCTTCTTTTGGGCCCTCGCTCTACACTGCATTGAATGTCTGGACAGGAGCGAGGGACTCGGTTTAGATACCTGAGAACCTAGCGGCGAGGCGGCAACTTCGTTCGTGACCGTGTGTGTCTCCGGATTTTCCGATTGGTAATCACTTGTGCCGGTCGGTTTTTCTCCCGGAGAGGTTGAACGCTTCCTTTTGGCAGGGGAGCTTGAGGTAGCCCTCTGGCCCTGTTTAGCGAACATGGCTTCAATCCCATCCTTGCGTTTCGAGACCGGCTCTACGAAAGTAGGAGATTCGGTCCCAACCCTGCCGACCTCTTTTGGAACAGCATAGCATTCTAAGCGTTCACTCGCATCTTTGTACGAACCAAGCAGAAGGTTCAGAGCATTCGACCAGCCTGGAGTCGATGTGTCTAGCCAGAGATTAATGTCGGCCGACTCGGAAAGAATGACGGGCTGCCGGTCGTGAAGCCACTGAAAAGCCTTGGGTGCAGAGGTAGTTACTATGGTGAATGTCCATAATGGCTCGGAGCGGCCTGTAGTGCAACTTGTAGAAAATGTAGAGACCGTGCTTGCCTGGCTCACCTTCAACGTGCGCTATGTCATACAATCCGGCAAAGAGGGCGAGCTTCCCGTCGCGATGACGCGTGAAGTAGGGAACTCGCTCCTTCCCCTTCTTCAACCATTCGTAGTACCTCCGTGGCACTTGAGTGCATATTCTCCCACGCGTAGCTATATAGCTTACCCTTGGGCAAGCACGGCACAACGTTTCTTACCTTTGATACTCCCCCACATGCCGCTGCTGCCGGCTTCCGTAAGGTTTTCTGCTCGGGCGTTGATTGTGCTGAGGTTATTATCCTCCGTCTTGCTCCAATGAGGAACTACGCCCCATTTCATAGTACGTAGAACCAGCGGCCTGGCAGACTCGGAGCTGCCAGTGTTCGATCCAAGCGAGCGATGAATGACGGGGGAATATGTCCGAGGTGCAATATTGTATCGTGGGACAAACTGGTCGCGTTCCACCCAGTTGCTGACTTGAGACTGTAAATCTGGGTAGTCTTCGAGCTGCTGAATTTGAGTGTGCTGATAGCCTTGTGAGCGCTTCCAGTTGGAAGGCTTGCGAGCGAGCTTACTGAAAATCCTAGGGCAAAGCGGCCACACATGGCTGTTTCCGCAAATTTCAACTCCGTAGACTGAGAAACTTCGATATTTGCGAGCTATATGACAGCTGGAGAGAAACAGCCGAGTAGCTCATTCAACATCGCCAATCCATCTAGTTGCCGCATAACCCTAGGCTCTGGTCCGGTCCGAGCCCGGAATATATGTTCAACTGAGCCGCAGTGTCATGCCTCTTGGTCCTCGTCCTTGAAACCTCACGACCGCCGGCACTACCCTGACAACGCCGTTGACTGGATTATAGCCCTTCGACTATGGGGCAGCTGTTCTCTCAACGTAGACAGTCAATTATGTCGGACATAAATGCTGATGGTCTCGGGGACGAGGCGGTCATGAAACCGCTTGCGCTGTATCCAATGCGCACCCCGTTGATTGAGTTGCAGAAAGCTTTCCTGGACCTCCGCCTAACCATGTTCATTCACTATAATATGGCGACGTATCAAGATCTCGAATGGGGAGACGACAAGCAGCCCACGGAACTATTTAACCCCACAAATCTTGACACGGATCAATGGGCAGACGCAGCGGTAGAGGCCCAGATGAAGGCGGCTTTCTTGACCACTAAAGTGAGTAAAACCCGCTCGGAGTGCCAAGGGTTGAAATCGTGATTATGGAATCGTTATTTGTGTGCCTTCGTCAACTCTTACTTTCTATTTCATAGCACCATGACGGGTTCTGCCTCTGGCCTACGAAGACCGGGACGCCTAGTGTTCTTCACACCCCTAATCAGGTCGACATCGTTAGCGCGTACACTAAATCCTTCCGAAAGCGTGGACTGAAAATCGGATTATATTATTCGATTCTCGAGTGCGTCATACTGCTTTCTTCGTTTCGGGCTCCGTTTACAGTCTGGGTTCTCGTTCAGCAAGCGAAACGATATCCGTCACTTTAATGTCACCCCCGAGAAGATTCGGCTCGTAAAGAGCCATATCACAGAACTGCTTACTAACTACGGGGAGATATTTATGATTATCTTCGATGGCTGGGCTGCGCCCTGGAGTCGTATCCCGTATAGCGAGTTTCCATTTGAGGAGTGCGTGTCGCTGGCCCTTACTTTTCGTACCTTTGACCGACACGACTTAGAATATACCTGCATGTGAAATCTCTGCAGCCTGATTGCTTGGTTACGGACCTGAATGCGTCAGACTTTCATCCCGGTGGCCTGTTTTATGGCGACATAAAGGCATTTGAACAAAATGCTGGCCAGGTGCGTTATATCCTTTAGCCTTATTCCCTTCCTTACCTGTCATTGCCAGGCCATTCCTCTTGACAATACCATTCCCGCCTTTTCTTGCGTAACGTTGACAGACGGGTGGTTCTGGAAGCAGTCCGATATCCGCGCGGAACTCAAGAGCACATACCGTGTTGTCCATGACTGGCTTATTCCTCAGAATACTGCTCATTGTACGCTGATCGTCAATGCCCCACCGAACCGCGAAGGTCGCCTTGCGCCCAATGTCGTAAAGAGGCTGCACGAGATTGGCCGTGCTTGGACCCATCCAGGGCCAGCAGCTACCTTAACCAAATATATGGCGCCGGTTACAACGAAAAATCTTGCGCAGGGTGTGATGATCCATTGCAGTGGGCATGCCGACGGTATGCATGCTCTTCTCCCTCAAGTAATATTTACAAGCGATTGTTTCAGGATCCGGGCCAGATCAAGCAAACGATGGCAACCTATGGAGCACATGGTACTCCCCGCATAAGGACAAAGAGGGGTGGCTCGAGCTCGTATTCCCGGAGCAGACGACCTTCAATCGTGTTCTTTCCGTTGAACCCATCGGTCGCTGGGCCGACTACCCGCGTACCCGGATTGGAGGCTACAAGTGGCAGGCACTTGTTGGTGAGAAGTGGATCACTCTCGTCGACGTACCGTATGAGAGCGGGTCTTCCCATCCCTGCGTCCTGACACACTGGGTCAAGCGTACCATCTCTACCAGAGTCCGTTTCTGGTTCGAGGTAGTCGAGGATACGGCTCACGTCAATCTTCTTGGCGTCTATGACGAGCCGGAGAGAGTCTGAGGCCGAGCATTTGCATACTGGGAGGCGGGTCCTGGAGTTGTTTGTTTCCCAGTTTATAACCAGCCTGGGCGATCATCGATCACCGGTCACCTCCTGGGCATTGGCCGGACTTGACCCTCGTGTACGGTTAAGTGTCTGTATTAAAATATAAGGTCGCGTGGAAATGTATGTACATCGCATCACATTCAGTTATAATAATGCCTGCTTGTATCCTGTTTCCATTCAACCCAGCCAGTCGAGACGAAAAGAAGATACAGATTATATACTGCGTAAATTTCGGCCCGTCGGATGTATAGCGCGTGACTCGTGACTGTCCAATTCTTTGGGCCTGCCTGGAGCCCGTTGCTGGTTACCACCATTCGCCATGCTGAAAATAGTACTGTTCCCTTCTTGAGCTTGCAGACTTTGCAGACTTTGCAGACTTACTCAACCATTCTCTCGGGAACTGGAACTTTTTTCCCGTCGTGATCTGATGGTTCTGCTTTTGTTGATGGATCTGCTGGCGGCTGGTAGACCCGGAAGAGATGCTCGTCGAGCCAGCACGATACTTGCACCTTCGCGGTCGAGGGGCGCCTATGTGCTTGCCATGCGCACACATGTGAGCCCGACAGGGCGAGCCTAGGACATTGGTTACTAACCCTGTCAGCAAGCCGAGATGGATGGATGAAATTATACCTAGATAGCGGTGCGTAACTCTTCGTTGCGCGTATACACGCCGCTCATAACTCGCAGTATTTTCGGATACTGCCCCAGCCATTGCCGATCTGTTCGTTGCTTCCTTGCTTGATGAATGCACTTCACAGGGATTTAGAGACGCACTTCCAGGACGCGTCAAGTTCGTTTACTGTGGCGGGTCCCTGGCGTTCACTGGGTAGCTTGATTGTCCGGGTTTATCTGATCGCGCATCCCGAACGCACATGTCCAATAGACAATAGCGCCCTTCCAAGGCGGATATCAGGCGAAAAGGAGAAAGTTTGCGGCTTCTTGAAGACTGTGGGTGCATGCTACTGTTCGATTGCACGCTGTGCGATGCCAGTTGCATGTATGAAGAGAAGGGTAGCCATGCGGTTTACCCTCATGAGATAGCTTCCTGCCGTCCCAAGGCCTTGCGCTTCGTGTTTACTCCCATGCAAGGCCTGTGCACCGCGTGGTATAAATGGCTACCGCCGGAATGCGGCAGTTCGGTCGACCAGCATAAAACTCTGCGTCTTAATCGCACTCTAGCCAGCTATTGCTATCCTTCGCCTCATCGCACTTCTTTTGAGCCTCCACTCTTCAGTTCGCAGCAATGCGCACCTTGGCCAGCATTGTTGTTGCTACAGTCATTTCTCGGCCCGTCTTGGCGCAGTACTCTATCTGGGACCTCGTAAGTGAGCATTTTTTGGCGATTCGAGAACTGGACTGAGAGCATTCGGTGGAAAATACAGTGGCAGACGACATGGGATCGCAGCAAGCTCTTCACGTCTCTCGCTCCCTCTAGCCCCTTCAATTTTGGAACCCCCGGTGCCATCGGCCAAGCCGACATCGTCGTCGACGACAGCACAGTCTACCAGCAGATGGACGGGTTTGGCGGCTCTCTCAGTGGGTGCGCATGCCTACGGGCGTAGCCTGCGATATTGAATAGTTGTAACACAGCCGATTCTGCGGCTACGGTGCTCGTCAACCTCAAGGTATCCGTATCACTTGGCTTCCGAGTATATTTTTTTCTGATAATATCGCGAAGAACAGAAACCTTAACAATTACAATGCCCTCATGAGGACGCTCTTTGATCGTCAATAGCTGTTCCTGATTGATTCGCTTGTTGATGCTGATGTCGCACGTTCGTGTGTAGCTACCGATGGTGCATCGTCTGCAGGTCTCAACATAATCCGCATCCCCATAGGGGCTTCGGACTATTCGGCGATGGGTAAGCCACGTGCTTTCTTTAGCAGTCATACGTTCTCACCTCATACAGACTACAGCCTTGACGACGTCAACGGAGATACTAGCTTGAACAGCTTCAGTATTAACAATGTACCCCAGAATGTTTTTACTGTTCTGAACGACATCAAATCCCTCAACCAGTACACGAAAGTTCTCATCACGCCATGGTCTCCTGTACGTGGGCTTCCTCGCGGCCGTGGTCTTGAACAGAATCCTGAGCCATTTCCAGCCTGCCTGGATGAAGGACAGTGGCACGATGAATGGCGGTTCCTTGAACACGGGTATGGTCAACACGTACGCGAACTACCTCTTGAAGACAGTTCAAGGCTTCAGCAGCAAGGGAACAGTTCCGTGGGCGGTTTCGATACAAAACGAACCTGAGAATTCGCAAGGTAGCTATCCCACCTGCTCGATGCCCGCCAATATTATGGCCCAGATCGGCACTGCGCTCCGTACGCTCTTGAACAACAATGGCTTTTCCTCGGTCAAGCTCATAGGCTACGACCATAATTGGGACAACGCCGGTACCTACCCCGTTCAACTTGTAGGCCCATTGCCGAGCTAGTCGCCGAGCGTGCGAACTGAAGTCGGACGTGTAGATGCAGGACAGCAACGCTTTCAACGGTGTCGCCTTCCACTGCTACGGTACGTATGCAGTATTCTTTTCCTATTCACGATCCAAACGCCAAGCAGGTGGCTCCGTGTCCAACCAAGATGCATTCCATAACGCCTACCCGAACAAGGAGATTTACTTCACAGAGTGCACCGGCACATACGGCTCTGACTGGTGGAGTGACATCAAGTGGAACGTGGACCACATGTAAGCTTTCGAGCAGTTCTTGCGATCAACATATTCATTTGTTTTATGCAGCACCGCAGGTGCCATCGAACACAACGCCCGCACGGCGCTCTTGTGGAACATAGCCTTGGACGGAAACGGCAATCCTCATCTCCCTTCACAGACACCATGTGGTAGTGCTGGCTGCCGCCCGATTGCGACCGTCAATAGCGACGGGTCCTACTCGGTGAACCAGGAGTGTGCGCTACCCTATATTTTATCCTGAGTATGTCTACCCTTACGCCTCTCTTAGACTACAATCTCGCTCAGGCTTCCCGTGCCGTTCTTCCTCGTGATGTTGGCGGACCTTTCGGTCAGCGCATCGCCGTTTCTCTGGGTGGCGGCCTCAGCTGGGCTCTCCGAGTGACCGCGTTCGTCACGGGCCGCACCAACCCCTCCGACTGGAGGCGATATTCTCTCGTCGTACTAAATTGGTGTGCATTCTGCCGTCTGAACAGAGCGAATCTCGCTTAATATGAGCTTGACAGGGACGACAGTGCGAGCACAACATGGAATCCTCAGCCTGTTACCGCTACCATCGAATTCCGCGGTACTCAAGTAAGTATATGCCAGCTGTGAAGGGAGGACACGCATTCATTCTCCGCAGGCCAGATACACCTTTCCAGTCGGCATCACCACTCTCTGGTGGTATGCGCCGAACTAGTGATCGCTCCATTCTACTGTTTTCATTTTGGGTATTTTGTCATTTCTCCGGAAATTGGGCCTATCTTGAGTCATAGCTGTACTCTATACCCACCTGTCTTGCGCCATTCGGCCCGTATTTTTCGTCGGCCAGACCAAGCAGACGCGCGACCGTCCTTGTCACATGATCGCGTCCAACCTCACAGGCCCTTTGCCCGTTCTGCTGGTGTTGTCCCTTGCGTCATCATCCTATCTCGACCAAGCATACAGGAATAACAGAGTTTCAGTGGTTGTGCACACGCTTCTGACAGCCTGAGATCGACATGTTCCAACCTTCGAACGGCCAATCTCAGCGAGGCAACTTGTTACGACGAAAAGTGCCGACTTCTAGAGCCAGTAGAGTCTAGTACAGAACGGGGTCATGCTGGACTCTGTTTGGCACTTTCTCGTGACAGAACACGCTCTCAAGCGAATGTCCACGCTGAGGGACTTGTGAATTGGTCCACCCTGCTGACCGCCTTCTCCGCTTGGGCTCACCGGAAGCCCCTCACCGATGTTTGCATCTGCTTCTACGTGCACGGCCCGTCTCCCGAGGTGCACCTTCCACCGCTTCCTACGAAGACCACATTCCTGACCCGCCGGCCCAAGTCCGAACTCGACGCGCTTTCCGGTACCTCTGGAGAATAAGGCAGGACCGATCACGGTGCGGCGTCTTCCTCCTCGGCCTCCACGTCGCGTGGTCGAACGTCAAACGAGGGATGGACGTCACCGCTCTGAATGCCCCGCGATCATTCTGCGGGTGGGTCGTCCGTCACGCCCTCCGGCCTCCGATCCCGCGCGCCGAGGTATCCCCACTTCCTCAGCCCTCTCGAAATGATCGAAGGCTCCTCGATCGTACATTGCGAGCCTATCAGACAACCCAGTGCAAGCGCCGCGCATGAGCTCCGTCCGCCAGCGCGAACTCACTCTGATCACGCTGCAGCCAACGGGTCCGGGGCAACCTCGACAGCCACAGCGTCTAGACACGATTGGCTCTCCGACACGAAGATCGGGCGCGCATCTGGGGACACCTCAACAGCTTCTCTCCCCATTCCGTCGGGCGCACTACGACGACAGGCACCGACGCACACACAAGCTTTCCCCATCGTGACCGCGTCGACACAGAGCGGCATCGCTATCGGGGCTCGGCAGCTCGGCTGGGCGCCCC
>MU273849.1:0-23426 GCA_022160365.1 Vararia minispora EC-137
AAGGCTATTTTCTTTTCGGGAAAAAGTTATGTAAATGTTGTACTTTATCTTGTGAAATAGTCTGTGGAAAAGTCGGACATTTTCTAAGAAAAAAGCCTTTGAAAAAGTGTATGAGAAAGTCTCTGTTTTTCTGCCGAAAAAGGATATGTAAAATTTGTCATTTATTGCACAAAAAAAGGGTCGGAAAAAGTACAGCTTTTACTGTAGAAAAAGGGCTTGGATAAAGGCTAGCATTTTCAGACACTTTTTTCACAGGGAAAATGCGTGGAAAGGGCGAACATTTTCTGGCCTTTTGCAAGGACTTTTTCATGAGTAAAAAGGGGTGATTGCTGGCAGTGTTAATGAGCAGGCATGGAATCGATGATTGGTGGCCACCACTGAGGCTAGTCGTCCACTAAAATATTCCTATATCGCCATCTGCTTTATTTTATCTGGAGGACGGTGTGCACGATCCCTCAGCATACAAGGTCCCTACCGTGTGTGCAATTCTATCCGTCCTCTTGTTGCCGCTACATTCCCTCCCCCTGCATCTGCTTGCATCGATCCCCCGCACCCTATGCGCTTACCAGGTGCAGCCATGGCCCGTAGTAAGCTGATTCCGCACGCCCGGAGGCAATGCAGGCACAGTCGCCGCTTCTCTCGATGGAAATATATTCCGGTCTGTCGGTCCGCCCCGAGCACGACACTAGATGCTCCCGACAGCGCTTTTCTCCCTGGGCGTTATCTTGCTTCGCCTATGCTCAAGCATGGCGCTCTTCGGAGACCACGAAGGGCGGGGTCAGGTGATTCTGGGAAAAGGATCGCGTTGGTGATCTGCTTCTACGGTGCTCGGTCGGGGGTGACGGCTTTCTGATGACAGGTTCAGAGGCTTTCCGTCGACCCGACAGGATTACCGCATATATGACCCTCGCTCTCCCGTGTCCTTCAATTCACGTCTCTTGCATGTACTTCTGGCCTAGGAGACGCTGATTAGGTTGCAAAAGCTGGGAGGGAGGGATCGGTTGAGCGTTCCCTTTCTGACGACAGACCTTCGGCTCGACAGCGCCATTACAAGCAGCGGCCGCGCGTCGATGGTCATGTTGCCTTGAACTGCACTCTGCCTCGACGTGTGTCTTCCAGTGACCCCATTTCACTAAGCGATACATGTATCCTGCGACGAAATCGGTGCTTTGGTATCTTCTTCGTGCCTGGACAGGAGAGTGTGTTCGGGAGGCCCTGGCATAGCGGGTGTACTGCCAAGGGCATTTCGCAACGCACCTATGTTGCCGTCCCGTCCCCTCTCTTTTTTGTCATCATGCTTGCGCGCTATTTCACATGCTCATTCCTATGGTCTGTTCAACGAGGTGTACCGGACTGCTCTATCTGCCTGTACGACGTGTTTGTGTATGCTCGGAATGTGATGATGGGTCGATGCGCATATACGGCCACAAGCCGTGCTCCATCGGTGGTCCGGCTGAAAATCAGAAAGATTATCCTCTTCATCCTTTCAGATTTCCTGTCGTGCACTTGAAATCGCTGCCGAGACGGGGTGTACTCCCCTTCTCAAAGCTTCTAGTTTCATCAAGCCCGTTCCCTACAGGGAAGCGCGCGGCTGAGCGCTTTGCGGTACCTTGCCGAACTTTGCTTTCTTTCGACTCCTTCACGTGGTATTTAACTTATTGTGCAACATCCCAGGAACGTACATTTCCTTGCTTTCGGGAAACTAAGGCCCGTGCTTCTCGGAGAACGTATGTGCCATCTGCTTGCTTCGTGGTTTTCATCCGTTGGACACCGCCAACTAGTCCTACAACCACTGTCCTTGGTCCTTTCTCAGTGTCTGGTCTGGCATGGTCTCGTTCCTTTCCCTCATACCTTCACCTCGCTACGATACCCCGTCTCTAGTCCATGCCGACACTCCAGCTCACCCTACGCAAGCGTCCTATCCGACTCGTTCGCATCTCGGCTAGGATTCCCGTCGCTCAAGCCATCGACAAGATAAGGCCGTCTGCGTCCCGCAGAACGATCGCAAAAGACACTGTCTTGCTCGGGCTTGAAGCTCTCAAGGAATCTGCGGACGCTTTCCCCCCACTCAAAGCAGCCGTCGGCGGCCTTGTTTTCTTCGTGCAGCTTTATTCTGTTCGTCTACCGCGTTATTTTAACATAAACTTCGTGCTCATTTTACTCGTGAAATTTCTTTTAGCAAATGTCCAGCAATCGCGCTGAGATATCCCAGGTATACGAACGCATCGAAGATATAGAAGACTCTCTCACACGCGCTGTTCCCGACATCACTTCTCTCTCGCCCACTCAAGCCTCAGCGGTCGAAGTCTTCGACGTGTGAGTTCCTTTGGATTTCAGCACGCTACGAGGCTTGACATTGCGCGTGCAGAGCCGTTCAGCGTATCTGTGCTGATATGGAACTGCTTGCAAAGCAGAGCAAGTTCGTGCGCTTCATCCGGGCTAGAAAGCACGGCGATGCACTGGCGGGATTCATGGGCCGGCTCAGCACAGCCGAGGTAGCGTTCTCTGTCAGTATCTCATCTGGTCTACTTTTGGAGCAGCATGCTTATTTGAGCAGAGAGCACTACTGGTGAGCACAGAGGTGCAGGTGACCCAGATACGGAAGGATATGAGCGCCGTGCACAGGATTGCGTGGCTGCAGGTTTTTTTTTTAGCGCCTCCGGTTAGGAATCCAGGTCCAACCAACTACTAGTAGTAGGTATACTTGATACATTTCAATGAAAAAATGGATGATAGCACACAAGGTCTAGAAAATAAGCCCAGCTGTGAGTTGTTTTGAGAAGAGCAGAGTACGCCCCGACCCTGCGACGACTTCGAGTGCACGACAGGAAACCTGAAAGGATGAGGAGGATCTCTCTGACTTTCAGCGATATCACCGTTGAGGCACGGCTTGTAACCGCATATGCGGATCGATCCATCATCACATTCCGGGCGCAGGCACACACAAACGCGTCGTACAGGCGGATCAATCAGTACGGCACGCCCGTTGAGCACACCATAAGAATAAGCATGTGGAGCGGCACACAAGCATGACGGCGAGGAAAAGAAGGGACGGGACGGCAAGGTAGGTGCGTTGCGAAATGCCCCTGGTTGTTCACCTGCTACACCAACACCACTAGACCACGCTCGCCTATCTAGTTCCAAAGAAAATGTCAAAGCCCAGATTTTGTCGCAGGATACATGTACCGCGCACATTCGGCTGTGAAATGCAGTTACCAGAGGTCACATGTTGAGGTAGAATCTAGTTCAAGGCGACTTGTCGATACGACGCGCGGCCGCTACGTGTAATGGCTTTGGTGAGTTGAGACTTCTACGTCAGATAGAAGACTCAACCAACTCCTTCCTCCCAGCTTCCGTGACATAATCAACATCTCCCAGTCCCCGGGAACGCGTACGAGACGTGAACCGGGGGACGCTAGAGAGCGGGAGTCATATACGTGGCAATTGCGTCGACGGAAAGCCTCTGCCAGTGAACTTGTCATCAGAAAGTCGTGGCCCTCGCTGAGGATAGTAGAAATATACAATCAATGGGCTCCTATTCCCACAATGACCTAGCTCCTGCCCTTCGGTGCTCTATGAAGGGCACTATGCTCGAGCATAGGTGAAGCAAGATGGTGTAGAGACGGCCGGGGGGTGGATGTTGTCGAGGGGCGTTGGAGAAGGGATAGCACGTGATCTGGGGTAGAGTACGCGACGCGTCGCTTCATGTATCTAGGACAGCATTACCACCACGAAGAGCAGGCGACACGTTCCGTGGATAGCCCCTCGCACCTTCGCAGCGTTGCGTTCGAGGGAAGCTGATAGGCAGGAGGATATTTCCATCGAGAGAAGCGACTGTGCTTACACTGCACCAGATCTAGAGGCAGCTTCCACTTACTACGGGCTATTGTCGCACCTGGTGAGCGCATAGAGTGCAGGGATCGGCGACGACAGTACGGGGAGGGTACGAAGCGGTAATAAGGGGATAGGCAAGATTGCGCAGGCGGCCTGCACGGTGAGAGATCGCGCACACCGTCAGTTAGAGGAAATAAGGCAGAGGGCGACATGGGAATATCTTACTTAGCAAGCTACTAGCCTCAGCGACGGCTACCAATCATCAATTACATCGAGGGCCGCACGTCCGTAAGGAAAGCGAACTGACGCGCGGATGACGCCGCCTGTACTGACGACAAAAATGGACGTATTTGGCTTTCGAGAGCGCGGACAAGGCGGTGGGGCTGCAGGCGCAACACACATCCAGAAAGCCTCCACCGACGCGCAGAGCACTTGGACTTGTGAGCGCCGCGGCTGCCCGCTTGTCGAATCTCGGACGTCCTGCCTGCGCCGCAGATCGATCTACTGCACATGTTCTTGCTGTAGTACAGCAGGACCAAGGAGCGAGAACACCTCAGCCTCGAGTCTCGAGTGACGACGACTGAAGGAAAAGGAGAGGGACGACACGAGGAAACGGTCGTCTAGTCACGTGCTAAAGATTGTACGATTCGGAAATCATATGGTAAATTATACTTCTACTTCAACAGTTCTGTCTTCTCGAAAGGCCCGTCATCCTTGAAGGGTGCCGCCATCTGCATCGCCATCACGTTGTGGAGGGCAGAGAGGGAGTAGACCAGTTTGATCCGCGTGGGTAATAGCGCCCTAGCCCCAGCCAGAGTGCGTGCTTGTAGCACACGGGCGACGCAAGCGGGGGTCAACGACGAGTTGAGCAAGAGAGAGCCGAAGCGTGCGGCCGCCAGTCGAATGCACAGCGATAACCTGTGGCCCAGACGAGGCGTGCCGCGCGAGTGCATCTGCAAGACGCATGTGAGAAATATCGGCTGCCGCACGCCGATCGCAGGCAGACGGAAGAACTTATACACCGTCGCGACGGCCCGTAAGCGAATGTAGTGTCCCCTGCAGTAAGTGCTTATGGGGACGGCAGGACATTGTCATCTGGAAGCACCGGTGCGCCATCTCGATCTGGCCGAACCACTAGACTCCAGGCAGCGCTCGGAATCGAGCGGGTCGTCTGTGGCGCGGTGACGTTGACCGCACATGGTAGCGAGTAACGTGTGAGGGCGGCAGGATGTGTGCCTTTGTCGATCGACAGCGAGCCCCTCCCGACGTGCACGTCCGGAGGATATGCTACGACTCCGCGCGTACCTTGAAGAACGCCGCATGCGGGAGAACACGGGGTAAGAGGAGGCGTTGGACATTGCTGAATGACGATCGGACGCGATCGGGATCTCGTCGCAAGAGGTGCAGCACCTGCACTGACGGAGCCTCCTAGATCACCTTGTCAGGCTCATCGGCCCCCGGCATGCCGAGTGCCACAACGACGGTCGGCAAGCGTGTGCGGGGTGGAGAGTTACGAGGGTCGATACGGGGGAGTACCCGATGTAACGGAGGGAAGTGAGAGAGGAAAGTAGTATGACAGAGACGGCGCGTTGAGAGGTCGAGAGTCAATGTCGTACGCCCAATTGCAATCGATTGCACGTCATTGCGTCCTGCGTGGCGCGACGACGTTGCTCAGTCTCGAGCGCAATTATACCCCTCCGTGCGCCCTGCGTAGCCGATGTCTGCATATCGTCGATCCGCATCCGTCCTATGCCATGCAAAGCACCGCACCCACGACGGAGACGATCCACAGACACGGGTGCGGATCGCAGAACAGCGCATCCTTCACTATCGCAACGAGAAAGAAGGACACTAATGAGAGGACTTTGGGGTGGGTCCAAAGAGCATCGACGACGCGATTACGGGAGGGCGTTGCGGGAGTGGTCATGTTGGTTCGAAGGAGACATCGTTCTCTGGAACCGGTATAAGCGCGCGACCACGTGCGTTCCGGGTACGCCTCCAACTCCGACCCAGTACTGCCGCCGCCCTCACGGCCGCCGTTCATCGTCCTCCAGCACCGATCAACGCTGCTAGTACTGTAGCCCGACACCGTCTGCGCCTCCGTCTTCATGGATTCTTGTCCCCCTCTCCCAGTGGCAGTGCTCCCCTTCACCGCCGCCCTGTCACCCGTCTCCGCACCTCCCACGTACGGCGGTCGCGCACTCGACCCGTTTCGACCGCGGTGACCTTGTTCTGCATCCCCGCGTCCTTCTCCAGATCTTCCATCTTCGCCTCACATCGTTTGCTCCATCTCTACCGCCCTCATTGATCCTCCTCCAACGCAGCTTTGAACCCATACACCTTCTTGGACCCTATCCTTGCGCTTCACGCCTCGCTCGTCGTCTCTCACAGCCATCGTATCCCTCTATCCCTCGCCTCCTTTGCCCGCGCCATCCCTTTTCAATACCCTTTTATTTTCGCCTATTTCTGGGGACAATTCTCTTCCCCTTCTTCACGCGTCACGCATGCTCCACGGCCGCCACGCCATCCTTTACTTCCCCGCGAAATCACTCGACCACTCGTGCCATCCACAGCGCTCTCGATCGAACCTCTGGATCTGATCTTAGCGTCAAGATTGTGACGGCCTTGTTCCTCATTAGCATGCCCTTCTTGTACTGCCCTTGCCCAGCCGCTTCAGGCGTACCCGATCCATCTTATTCCGCATACTAGTCTTACATGCTTCCCATCACCCCGGTTCGTCATTCAGCCGTCTTGCGCCTCCCCTGATACATGCTCTACTTGTCATTTCTCGTCTTAGGCCCTTCATGTGTCCGCCTTTTTTGGGGGCTCTATACTGTTTCCCGTACAGCAGTATGCACTACACCTGTTCACCCGATTCTTCTGCGCCGTGGCCGACCCATTGCGTGTATGGAAGTACGCCCGACAAGTGCAAAAACTGTCGTCTGAAAATGATATTGTGTACGGTGCATAGCCGAAGTACGGTCGAATGGTTTACGTGCGTGACAGGTGGTCGATGCATCCCAAAGCACGACGCGAGACCCGATTCCTCCGACCCGCAAGACTTTCACGTCGCTAGCATCGCATCACAGCACATGGGACTGTCAAAAGGCCACTCGTCGTCGTACACGCATTGTACTACTTTAGTAAGGATCCAATTCAACAGTTTTTCTTGCGGTTCCACGGTCATACCAAACAACAGTACAAGTAATAATTTCCATAGAGCGGCCTAGAAGACGAATCGGAAACTATTATTTTGCAACGTGCTTTACTTTTGCACGCTGTGAACATTGCCATTCAGAAGGCTATGGAAGAGGATGGTCGAGATAAGTGCCGTCTAGCGTCCACCGAAACCGCGTCGAGATGGATTCGTTCCGCCATTGCCCTGCGCGATGGCATCTTCCTCTTTCCGGACTGATGTACATATGTCCCTCCGTGCCTAGTTCCGTCTGTAGAGTACGGTACTTCATCATAGATGCTCGTACCCTCTCTTCGACTCGAGCCGTCGCTACGATACACCCCGGTCCTTCCCTATCTCCTGGTTTGTTGCGGCCCTGGCATCATGCTCTCGCTTGTATGTTACCATAGTGTGCGACAAGGTGGGGTAGTGCGGCGGAGTGCGGCCCACCGGTGGCGAGGCTCCGCCTCACTGACGTTATACGCTTGATTGGAGAAGAAATGGATTTGTTCGAAGTTTGTCCGAAGATAGAGTTCACAGAGCTCGTCATCAAGGATTGCCACGTGGTATGGCTCTCCAACTTGCTGCTGGCGCGCGACTTTGAGTCCTACGTAGCTTCTTTCTCACCACCACTATATTCCCTAGTCTACATATGTGCATAGGGACTATCTTTTCATCGCTCAATGTCTGCTCGACGGCCATACCCAAATACCACGCTCTCTCCTTCCGACAGCTCCGTTCTATTCTCAAAGAGCTTAGCTCTGCGCTGAATCATATGTTGAACAACGGTCACAAGACTCATGCCGTGGTACACCGGTTTCGGCCATCTCTACCCGGTGGGGTCGCGCGCGCCTTGCCTTTGTGCCCCCATCGTTGGATCTGTGAAGATTGTCGATGCCGAGCCCTGTAGAAGATATCGCTCGCGCGCGTGCCTCGTCGACGGTCAACATAGAGGCTGTCAGGTCCTACCTCTACGGTGACATACTCAATCTTCCATGACGTATCG
Source organism: Vararia minispora EC-137 (assembly GCA_022160365.1). Lineage (NCBI taxonomy): Eukaryota > Fungi > Basidiomycota > Agaricomycetes > Russulales > Lachnocladiaceae > Vararia > Vararia minispora. The sequence continues at coordinate 8,016 of MU273849.1, forward strand.
TAACTTACACCCGCACGCTGCGAAAGGCGGGGGAGACAAATGGAAGGATCACGAGAAAGTCGAGCGTACCCTGGCTTCGGACCCGGTTTTTGAGAAATCTAAGAAGTTGGTGGGGGATATGGCAGAGGATTCTGGCCGTGATTGACGTTACACAGGCCCTGGATGTCCCGGCAGGAGCTCTTTGAAGCGACGCTCGCGCAGACGTCCCGCATATACGAGCTAGAGGAACGGCTCTCATGGACGCCAGAGATGACTAGCCGAGCCCTCAATCTGCTGGATGATGGCACTCCCTTGTTACTCCACCATTCGGGTACTGCCATACCCTGTATTTACTTGCCCACCTCATGAACGCATTCTCTTTTCAGCATTTGCCCCGGTCTTCGCGAGTCAAGCATCACCAGAACTCCTACGGAAATACGGTGCCCTCACGCGCATGCGTGGAATCATCGGCTGCTACCTTCAAACGGAGCTCGGCCACGGAAGCAACGTCGCACGCCTCGAAACTACAGCCACCTATATCCCTGCCTCGCGCGAGTTCGAGATTCATTCGCCGACTTTCACGAGCCGCAAATGGTGGATCGGCTCGCTCGGTTCCGTCGCGACTCACGGCGTCGTGCAGGCCAAACTGATTCTTCCCGATGGACAGGATGTCGGCCCACATCTGTTTTTCATACAGCTTCGCTCGCTTGGTACGCAAAAAGTCTCTAGTATATCCCGATTCTTACAGCTGCCCGTCAGAGGACCATACCGTCATGCCTGGCATATCCATCGGAGATATTGGTCCTAAGGCATTCAACGCCTGGGGCGCGACTGATCACGGCTTCGCGATTTTTGATCACGTTCGCATCCCGCGTGAACATATGCTCTCAAAATTCGCCCAAGTTACTGATGAAGGCAAATACGTCAGACCTCCGCATGCGAAGATCAGCTTCGGCGGGGTACGCTCTATGTTCTTATTCATAGCCACCGCTGACAGTACTCGTACCTGTGTCGCTAGATGATGTCTATTCGTTCCAGGTAAGTTTTCATGGCAACCACTGACGGTCTTTCTCTTATCCCTATTTAGCATGGTTACTGCTGCTGGCTGGAGCCTCGCTAAAGGTCTGAGCGTCCGCGATGATGCGCTTCAACGAAGTACTGAATGTCTTCCCAGCTGCGACCATTTCGATTCGTTACGCGCACCTCCGCCGGCAGGGCAACGTAGATTCTTCGGGCACCGAGCAACAAGTTATCTACTATCCTTCTACATACTATCGTCTCCTCCCTATTCTCGCTCGCGCCTACGTGTTTATCCCTTTGGGCGATCAAATAGTACGTTTCGCTTCCAATATCCTTTTGCGATTTCTAATACCTTGTTTAGGCTCGAGCTTTCACAGACACGGTGCAGAAGCTTGCTGAGGGGAATACGTCCTTACTCGCGGAGATGCATGTGACTACCTGCGGCCTCAAAGTTCTCACGAGCACCGCGACTGCCCGCGACATCGAAACTGCTCGTCGCTCCATGGGCGGACATGGCTTTAGCGTTCACTCGGGCCTCTCGCGCCTATACGGGCAGTACCTACCTGCCACGACGTCCGTCCATCCTCATGAGCTCTACTATGCTATACGTTCTAATGCGCTTTTAGATACGAGGGCGACAATTTCGTCCTGGACCATCAGGTTGTACGGGCGGCATTGAAAGCACACGCCGCTGTATGCAAATCGACAGCACCGCCAGCGCTCTCTCCATCCGCCCAGTATCTTCGTCTGCTTGGCTCGCCGCCCGCGCTGTTTTCAGGGTCTTGGACCGATCCCGCTCAGCTCGCGCTCTTGCTCGAGCAGCGTGCAGCTTGCGTTGTTGATGCGTATGCCAATTCGGTGCTTTCCGGCGCTCAGGATGCTGGTGCCTCTAATCGTGTCTCTGCCACGGTTACTGGAGCTTTCGTTGCAGCCCAGGTAGTAGAGATGGTGAAGCGACTGCCTATGGCTGGTCTTGCAACCAAAGACATAGTCATACTCTCAAAGCTTTATACTCTGGTAAGACCGTCCGCTGTATTTGATCCCATATTCCATCTAATTTTTCCGGCTAGTACTTAACAACTGAAGCGGAGGGAGCTCTTGCAGACCTCTTCGCGTTCAAGCTGCTGCCCACTGCATCGTCGTCCAATCATGACCCGGCGGCGGACTTGCGCGCCGCGATCACGAGGCTGTGCTTAGACCTGCTTCCTGAAGTCATTGGACTGACCGATGCATTTGGTTTCACCGACTGGCAACTTGATAGGTGGATTCTTCGTTCGGTCTGCTGATCCAGTCTGATGAAGTTTCCGCAGTGCACTCGGCACCCAAGATGGTCGCGTATATGAGGAACTCGTAGAAAGGGCCAAGGCGGAGCCCATGAACACTTTCAAGGTCACGCCCACGTACGAGGTGTGTCCTGGTGCTCTCGTTCAGATCCTGTGACTGACTGACCCCTTACAGATATATATTCGTCCGATCCTGCAGCGGGGCCAGCAGCGAGCGAAGCGGGACGCGAAGCTGTGATACTTGATCACGACGTTGATTTACACCTCAGTGGATAGGTAGCGTGCGATGTAGTGTAGTTTGTTTCGAGCATGGGGTTGCCCCAATATTGTCGTTTGAGAATACCTGTTTTACATCTGTACAGTACGAGAGGCTGAAAATTGATACGTCAAGGCAGACCCGCCGGCGGCATTCCGTAAAGCAGACCTCCGCGGCCCTTCTACCTTGGTACGTCTCTTTACTCATCATCGTCATCATCTTCCTCGTCCTCGTCTTCTTCATCTTCGTCTTTCCCCCCGCGGCCTTTCTTCGGCTTTATCTCCTCTTCCTCTTCTTCCTCATCCGTTGTCTCAGCCTCCTCCTCGGACTCGTCCTTCTTCTTGCTTGACTTGGACGTGGGCTTCTTAGCTGGTTTTGGTGCGGGCTTAGACTTGGACTTCGCCTTTTTCTTCGGCTTCTCGTCCTCCTCCTCATCGTCGTCGTCGTCGTACCCAGGTATCGGTTCGACTTTCGTGTAGTCGATGCGCTTACCACGCGTGCGCCGGCCGCCTTCGATGATGTTACTCGTGTCTAGTGCCGAGAGCTCATCTATCCCGCGTGTCAGTTCCCGTCCCTGCTGTATCGCGACACTACGCACCCGCGTCAACCTTGTCGTCGTCCTCATCGTCAAACCCAACATCTTCTTCCTCTCCTTTCCTCGCCCTGCAAGCGCAACCAATCTCAACGCCCGGGGTACGTCCAAACTCGAGCCAAGACGTACTTCTTCTTACTCCGCTTCTCGGGATCCTCTGCCCTCCGCTTCGTAGTACTGGACATGACGCGTGGCGGTGAAGTGGGAATGGGCGTCAGAAGGCAGGCCAGCCGTCAGCAATCTCGAACCAGATATTCGTGTTCGTGCGAACCTCGGCGCGAGCTCGTGACGCGTTGACGGCGGCGTCAGCCGCACCGCGCGCTGTGTGCGCCGCGCCGCGAATGTTTTGGCTCTGCAATCGAGGCGCTGTCATCCGCGTCATCCTAACCGTGGCTTTTAGCCGTTCTTCATAACTGGAAAGCATCAGGTGCAGCTTCTGTGGACACCCGTTGGACTTAGCTCTGAACGCTGCGTGGCCGTACCTTTGTCGTTCCACTGAGCTCTTGTTGCAGTTTCATGAAAGGGCGATGCACCTTATCCCTGCTAGTCGTGTAATGTATGATGGACCAAGAAGATCCTGTGAAGACCTTCTGAAAGGCTGGTGGGATCCGATGATGGTTCATGATACTCTCCGTCCAGCCCCAAGCATCTATGGCCTTGTAGGAGCCTCACAAGACCGCCCTGGTTCACGCGGCGCGTCATCTATGGTCCATGGAAACCGCGTGTCCTCTTGCTCTTAGCCCATAACCGAGTCCTCTTATGCTCGACTACGTTGGAATAGGGGTCTTGCGAGGGACAGCATATGCACGTAAGCTACGCTTCGCGCGAGGATAGCACTTATTATAATACTAGAAACGCATAGTATGAAGCTTTAAAGTTCTTAGCTGCACATTTTCATTGTGTAACGTCTGGACTAGAATCCGCGGCGACTTCAAAATCAATGGTAACTGTCATAGTTTCATTTGCGCGTTTCCATGTTCTCAGAAGCCCTGCTTCCTCTAGAAGCTTGCAACACGCTCTTTCTACAGCTTCCTACCGGCACCGCGACAGCCCCTGGTAACAAGTTCAAACAATCCGTCGACAGGCTTTTGCCGCCACATGCTGTCATTACACCGCGTAAGTAGTCAATCGGAGTCGCTTGCGGTACGTCGCGCAAATGGTAGCTCAGATCGAGAACATCTTGCGGTGATCTCGTTCGGAATTCACCCAGTGTTTCCCTGGTGGTCTATGCGATATCTCTGTTTCTTGTCTCTCGGACCAGATCCAATGTGCCGAGCCGGAGATTCTTTGCCCTTTTGGGAGGCATGCGAGCGGTGACTGTACCGTCAGCATTTTTTTGCGATGACCGGACCAAGTTCCGTGTATCTACCGATTCTTGCACGCACACCTTTCTACACATGCAGCCCTTCGCAACAAAATGTAAAGAACGCCGCCTGAGAATCGCGATCATCTGAGAGATTGGCGCTGCTGCCAGTGTGAATTTCGAGAGCCCAGGATTGATGGGCCGCGGAAAGCATAGCGAAGTCATGATGATCCAGGTGGATGTTCATCGTACCGACTTAGCTTTGGCCAGTCAATAATCCACTTTTGTTTTAAGCTTGTGCAAATGAATGTACCCCGTTCGAATTTTGTAGAGCCTTAACTGGTCAAATGATGGTATGGGCAGACGGCTGGTCTTGGATCTCAAGGCCTGTGAAGGGGAAGGTGCAAGGACATGTACAGGACTGTCACAGACGATGATGAACACGGCTTCCAAATTTATTGCTCATCATAAAAGGAAGCATACGAGCAACGATTCGTCCCTGAACACGCTTCTACTCGAAACGGCGGCGCAGATTGGTTCATTCGGCTTACAGTATGTCCCTGCTTTCGGCGCATGCGCACGCCCATCCTGTTCCATGATTTTCTCACCATCCCCTGCGCAACATGTGTTGATAAAGTTTGACCATCCAATTGTTCGATTGGCACGTAGTTGTGGCACGGTTATCACCGCGCTCGTCTCCGAGAACGTCCTCCTGTTCCGCGTTTCGCAGCAGCGCGGTTTGGGATTGTGAGGGTACCGATTGTCGGATACGATATTGAACAGTCCGTTGATTTGGTACTGTCCCTTAGATCCATCTTAGACATCTTTATTAGGGTCCCGCCGCCATTCATCTATCGGGTAGGAGAAAACACCGAGGTGGGCAACGGGCAAGAACCTGAGCGAGTAGAATCCAATTGCAAAATAGCATTCGTACACATTCGCGGCTAGAGTGCGCCATTCATCTCTTGCGTTCATAGCGGAGACGGCGTAGAGGGGACCAGACGACAGGTCAAGCTGGAGGCAGAATTGGAAACGGTGGCGTTTCGACAGCGCTTGGGTGAAAGGTGTTTCGGCTAACAAGAACGCGCAACCCGAATCTAGGGGTACGGTTGCTGGGCCCGGGAAAGCTTGCCGATGCGAACTTTGGCAAGATAAAGTCTGTCCCCGCCCATATGATGACTGCGGTACATCTGCCACCTCCCACCACCAAGCCCTCCAGGCTTTCATGTCCCCACTATTCTGACTTTCCGGAATCAATTTCTCACCCCCCTGTACGGTTGGACGACTCAGAGGTCGCATTTAAGACTTGTCTCAATGGCTCGCGGCAACTCCATCTCAGACGACGACCCTCTCTCTGCGGCGCTGGCACCCCCGCCCAACGAAACACCGCAAGAGCGGCAGGAGAGGGAGCAGCGGGAAGCCGAGGCTAGACGCGTCAGTGACGAGATAGATGAACAACTTCGGAACGAGCGCATCGCGCTGAAGCGGAGGAAGCCCACAGTGAAAGTCCTACTGTTAGGACAAAGCGAGAGTGGTGCGTGTTGAAGTGACGGCATATCTGTGTGCTCATTCACATAACCCTAATTCACAACCCAGGGAAATCGACAACGCTCAAAAGTGAGTACCAGTCGTCTGTATTCGGTGTCCCTTACTGCCTGCGCCGGGGTCGTGCACGACTGGAAGGCCTATCGCCGTCTGCTTGGCGCGTGCGGAGAAGTGACTATCTTGGTATGCGATGCGTACGTGCGACAGATGGGAGTGGACATGAGAAAGCCGATGAGGAACGCGTCGCATCAGCCGATCCCGTCTGTCGAGGATCTCCCAATCCGTGCAATTTACCCATGCTTGGTCAAGCTTTAACGCGGTGCTGATGCGTTTTAGACTTCCAGATGCAGTTCGCGCAAGATACCTGGACAGAGGAGCGGTCGTCGTGGCGTGCCGTAATCCAACTAAATCTCGTCCGGAGCATTAATTACATCCTCGACCTCCTATCGAACGAGCTGTCTCAACAGTCGCCGACTCAATCTCCTACTCCGCGGCCGAGCACCGCCGATGTTCACAGAAGCCGGACCAACGGCTCGTCCTTACCGCCCCTCAGATTCACGGAGCAGCACCGACTCATTCGACTGCGTCTGACGCCGCTCAAGAACGTACAAAACGACCTTGAGCATCGGCTAGGCGCCGTGTCGCAAGAAGCCAAACCGGGTCCGCAGACCGAGGCATTCACGGAAGCGCTGCCCCTGCCCCCACGCTCGTCTGAGGCGTACGTGCAGTCCCGCGATGGGTGGCGGTCTGCACTTGCGAAGATCCGTAACCGCCGCGCGGATGACGAGAGTGCAAAAGCTGCAGACGCGCGCGCGCGCAAGGACGCTGAACTTGCTGAGGTCATCGCAGGCTGTGCGGAGGATATGCGCGCGCTATGGGAAGATCCGGTCGTGCGCGAAATGCTCAAGCGCGAAGGCGTTCACATGGAGCATTCGCCTGGTTTGTGAGTGCCTGCTATCTTCCTTCCTTCTCCGGTTCTCACGTACGCTACAGCTTCCTGAACGACATCGAGCGTGTCGCACGGACGGGTTACGAGCCATCCGACAACGATGTCGTACGGGCGCGCTTGCGAACGCTCGGCGTGCAGCAGTACAACTTCCTCGTAGAACAAATGGGGCATGAGTGGCAAATCTTCGATGTTGGTGGTGCACGGTCTCTGGTGTGTACTGCCCCGCTACTATCTGTCATCTATCTACGGCGTTGGCGGCTCGGGCCGCAAATGCTCTATTTACTTGTGCGATCTGACGTCGTTAATTTTGCAGCGCACAGCATGGTATCCATATTTTGACGACGTCAATGCCATCATCTTCCTTGCGCCGATATCGTGCTTCGACGAGCGTTTGCGCGAAGACCGTCGCGTCAACCGGCTGGAGGATAGTTTCTTGCTCTGGCAGACTCTATGCTCCCTCAAGCTTCTCGCACGCACGCAGATTATCCTGTTCTTGAACAAATGCGACCTACTCGAGCGCAAGCTCCTGTCGGGCGTACGAGTGAAGAACTTCGTGCCGAGCTTCGGCGATCGATCCAACGATGTCGAAACGGTCAAGAAGTGTTCGTAACATGTGTGCATTTGCGATCATTGACGGATCAGCTGATGGGTTCGTCTCAGACTTCCAAGCCCACTTCAAGGAAATCGCGAAGCAGTACTCACCCGAACCGCGACGAATCTCAATCCATCTAACCTCGGTAATTGTACGTCCACTAACTCCTCGCCTACAGGATGTGTACGGTATGAACTGATTGTACGCATAGGACACCAAAGCAACGGCGGCGACGCTGCAAGCTGTGGAGGAAGGCATTCTCCGCGACAGCCTACGCAGAGCCGAACTCATTTAGCTCTCTTTCTTTGTTGCATCTATTCCTATCTTTATGGTCTTTGCTGTGCGCACACATTCATACGCCGACTCATCTGCGTTGTAACAAGCACATTGTTATGCATTAACGACCTATTGCGAGCTACGGTTCTGTTGTTTATTTTTTCCCCTCAACAGCTAGTAGTTTTTCTTCTTTGCTTTCTGTACAATATGCACACGCTCTAGCGTCATTCACCCCTCGGCCATTTTCACATCTTTGTGGCACCTTGGAGGGAAAATACGAAAGAGAAGTCTGCTGGCTCGGGACCTGCGGAGCGACGTCATCTGAGCGGGTCCCGTGACGTTGTTTGCGTGGGTAAACAAAAAGTTTTCACTTCTCATATATCCAGGTCACGTTCTTCCCAGTAGGTCACGTTCCTCCCCGCCCACGTTTCCCGCTTCCCCGCCCGCCGAATCTGTCCTCGCCGTCGCTCACAGCGACAACGGCCCTGTCGTTATCAATTTCACTCTTCTTATTCCAGCGAGGACCCGTCTACTTTCCCGGAGCTACGTCCTGGGACATCCTTCGACCCTCTCAAGCCGGCGACGCACCCATTCTTCGTTCCGTAATCAGTCATGGCGACCGCTCAGTCCGCCGCAGGCCCCGGCCCCGCGCCGACCGCTGCGCCCCCGACGACGGCAGGCCAGTCGGCTAACGTTCAGGTCGCAAATCTTATTGCCCACCTCGCCCGAGCGTCCAGCAATGGCGAGGCGGCGAACCCTATCCAGCAGATGCTCGCGCGTATGCCCCCCAACGAGTCGGCCTCTGTGATCGCGCAGGTGGGTGCTCACACCTTTCCCACTGTCTTCCCAGTGGTCCACGATGCCATTTGTAACCATCGCATGCAAGAGCCGCGCGCGTCGACATCCCCCACGTGATGGCGGTAGTTGGTCACGGCTGAGGCACGTTAGCGTGTTCGCAGTCAGGTGCGGCGACCTCAGCGCGCTCGCCACCCGTCTGTAGTAGCTTGCCTCTCCCTTTCTTTCGATGTTACCACTATCTGCGCCATATCCGGCCACTCTTCCTAGCTAAAACTGACAAAAACTGTTAGTTTGCCAACAAGTCCGCCACTGCCGACACAGCGGCCGAAGCACTCAATAGCCTCGCGGCGCAACAGCAAGGCTATGCTAACCTCGGCCAGGCGCTCCAGCCCGGCCAGTTCCCACCCGTCGCACACGGTCTGCCCATCGCAGACCCCGGCCCTTCGTCGCATCCGAATGGTCCGCCGCTTATGGGCCAGGTTGGTCCGCCCCCCGGACCACAGGAGGCCGAAGAAGCCGACGACGACGAAGGCGGTGGCGATACACAGGAGGTGACACCTCCCCAGCCTCCCCCCGCGCCCTCGTCCGGCAGCGGCAGCGGACGCCGTGGTGCCCGCTCTGCCAATATGAGCTCAGAGGACTGGGCACGCCAGCGGAAGGACAATCATGTGCGTTCTGCACCCTGATGTGGCCTCCATCGTGTGTTGACGTGTGTCGCAGAAAGAGGTTGAGCGCCGTCGCCGCGGCAATATCAACGAAGGCATCAACGAGCTCGGCCGTATCGTGCCTAACGGTTCGGGCGAGAAAGCCAAGGGCGCGATTCTGTCGCGTGCCGTGCAGTACATCCATCACCTGAAGGAGAACGAGGCTCGGAACATTGAGAAGTGGACGCTCGAGAAGCTGCTCATGGACCAGGCGATGGGCGATCTACAGTCGCAGCTCGACGAGATGCGCCGAATGTGGGAAGAAGAACGCCAAGGCCGTGCGCGTGCGGAAGCTGAGCTAGAGCTTTTACGCGGCCTACAGGGAGGCGGAAGCAAGGACGAAAAGGAGGGCGAAGGTGAAGGTGAAGAGCAGCGTACGACGAAGAGGCAGCGCGTCGAGTGAGCACTTATGCCCGATTTCTCAGCCGATTATTTCGTCGGACTGGCATGTTTATGGTGCTATGCTATGTGTTTTCTTTGTCTCTCTCGTTTCATCCCGTCTGCATGTTTTGTTAATCCGTGTATGTTACAGCCTGCGTCATGTATGAATTCATACGGGGAGCTCTGAAGAATTGCCGGGCTAGAGGAGGCGTTGTCGTGCTCTAGTCGGCTTGCCGGCCCGTGCACCGTCGGCCACAGGGCGTCCGGCGTATACATGGTGCTGATCTTTTTTACCAGCATCTTCATTTATTATTGATAGACAGCGATCGTCAACAGCTGACATGGTTGCTGTCTCGGCGTCAGGGAAAGACGATGGGTTAGCACATACCGCCAGTTCTTACTCTGGCGTAGGAGCGGCGCGTGAAGATGATTTCGACCTAGGCCTGCAAGAGCTTCACTCGGAAGCCTTGTCCTGAAAGCTGGGAAAGGTTGTCGAAGGCGGTAAGTTTTGTGTTTAAGCCACATCAATCTGTTTCCCCCTACGAGGAACTGACCAGGTACAGGAGGCAATTGCTCAACTTTAGCTCGGTGATAACAACGTATATGTCTGACGACGATATATGAGGCGCCCAAGCTCCAGCGGGCTTAACGGTCCGGGGTCTCCGCGCCAGCATCACAAGGCCTTTGAGGTTGGGGAAGTCTGCCTGCTCATCTCGCATACCGTCATATTTCGGGACAACCTTTTTCTCCTGAGCGATTATAAAGAAGACAGCGCCTGCGCATACAATGGAAGCCCGAGCCCCCCGTCGCGACGTGGGATAAGCCGCGGATTTCTGCAAGAGAAGTTTGGCTGGGTACGACCCCTTTGACACGCTTACGGCTCTTTACGGCTCGCTCCACGAATCATGTTTGGGAGAGCATCTGGTGGTACGTCGTCGAAGCCGAAGCCGAAGATGTCCGGACGCAATCTTCTGTGGGCAATCAACTTTGTGGCGGGCCTGGCAATATTCTTGTGGGTTACGCTATCATCCATGCACTCACGCTGGAATCTTCGCTGAGCGTCTTGTAGTTTCGGATACGACCAGGGTATGATGGGCGGCGTGAATACGTCGCCACACTATGTTACGACAATGGGACTAGGAACAATCGCGTACGTGCTCATGCTTTTATATCCCGTGTCCCGAGAACCTTACTATTCCTCTTCATTGAAGCTACGACCCGAGTCAAGGGTATGTCGCTACCGTCACGAATCCCACGCGGCAGGGCGGAATTGTGAGCAGTGCGTCGCCCCACCACTTGCTTTATTTCTCCGTCAGAACGCGCTGACGCCTCGAGCATACAGTCTACTACTTCGGCTGTCTAATCGGCGCGCTGCCTGCCGGGTGGCTGGGAGACAAGATTGGCCGCCTCAAGACGCTTCTCTTCGTGCGCCGCTCGCCTTCGGTATTTTGCGCTGCGTCTGATTGGATGCCTCCCTGCTTCTCGTTGTCGTAGGGTGCGCTCTGGGTTTGCTTCGGTGCAGCCCTACAGTGCTCGGCGCAGAACGTCGCGTGGTACGCCCCCCGCGCAGCCTATTCTCGTCGCGACACGTTGACCGACGTTCGTCCTAAGGATGTGTTGCGCGCGCGTTATCAACGGTATTGGTACAGGCTTCCTGAACGTCATCGTGCCAGTCTGGAGCGCGGAAGTTGCGTCGCACAAGTCGCGCGGCGCGTTCATTGCGATGGAGTTCACACTCGTAAGAGTTCATTTATGCGGAACGCGGTGATTAAGGCACCACTGACCAATTGTCTGGACGTAGAACATCGCCGGCGTTGTGGTCGCGTATTGGTATGGGTGCCGAAAGACCAGGCAAGCCAGACAGCTGACGTATTGACGCAGGCTAGAGTTTGGGTTAGGCTTCGTTGGTGACGGCAACACCGAAGTTCGCTGGCGCGTAAGTTCTGTCGCCCCTTCATACAGACTGGTCCACGGTTGACGTGTACGCCGCGTAGTTTCCTATTGCCTTCCAACTGGTGCCGCTCCTCCTGTTTGTGGTCTGCCTCCCGTGGATGCCGGAATCGCCGCGCTGGCTCGTCAAAGCAGGTAGAAACGACGAGGCGCGGGAGATCCTCGGGCGTCTGCGGTCAGAAGGCGACCCCGACGGCGTCGTGGCACTCGCCGAATACGAGGATATTGTGGCCATCGTCAAGCTCGAGAAGGAACACGCGACGAGGAACAGCTACTGGCGCATGTTCTGGGGAACGAGTGCGTGGATCTGCGTTCCTGCGTCCGTGCGACGCGTGGCTGATAATGATAAACCTTCGCGGCAGAGGGCGAGACGCTCAACGTGCCGCGCCGCATACAACTCAGCGTCTGGTTGCAGATAGTACAAGAATGGGTAGGCATTGCGGCAATTACCGTCTATGCTCCGACAATCTTCGCGGAGGCGGGCTACAACGCGCGCAAGTCCCAGTGGCTGTCGGGCCTAAACGACGTGCGCTGCTCGAGCCACACGTGTCCCTCATGTCGCTAACAGCAGGTTCCACAGATCACGTACATGCTGTCAACGTTGCTCGCCGTTTGGACGATAGACAAATGGGGCCGTCGCGTCGGCTTGTGGTGGGGTGCCGTCGGCCAGGGCATCGCCCTCTTCCTCGCGGGCGCCTTTGGCCGGCTACTGAAGGACAACCCGGACATGAAAGTACAGTACGGCGCCGCGAGCGCGACGTTCATCTTCGTCTACACGTTCGTCTTCGGCGCGACGTGGCTGACGATCCCCTGGGTGTACCCGACGGAGACGTTCCCGCTCGAGGTGCGCGCGAAGGGCATGGCGTGGGGCGTCGTCGGCTGGAGGTGAGCTTCCGCGAGCCCGAAAAGCGGCTCACGGGGCCTGACGGACGGTCGCAGCATCGGAAACGGGTGGTTGACCCTTCTGAACCCGGTCATGTTCAGCGCGATCGGTGAGAACACGTTGCACATCTTCGCCGCGGTCAACTTTCTGTCCATACCGGTGCGTCCCCAAGCCCCCCCGACATTGTATCGAAACGGAGCTGACGGCTGCACACACGCGCGCGTGGCGGACTTGCAAAATTTTCGGGCGTATGATCGCGACGTGCAGCTCGTGTGGGCGTTCTATCCGGAAACGGCGAACCGCACGCTTGAAGAGATCGACCTGCTGTTCGCGACGAAGAGCCCGTTCGTGTGGGACATGGAGAGGAACTTTGCGCGTCTGAAGGCGGAGCACGCCGAGCTGTCACACGTCACGAACGCGGGGGTGGGCGGCGAGAAAGCCAAGCCGGACATGCTGGAGGTAGAGGATTCTAAAGCGCCAGCCTAGGATGCGCCACACCGTTCGCGTTAGATTGCAGCCGCGTTCCGTTCGGCGCTGACGATGGGATTCCGCGTAGAATACGCCGCTCGCACAGTTCTGAGAATGCATGTCTCTCCATAGAACACGATCGAGGGTTGACTGTCATCCTTCGCGTCGGATGCGCACCCTAAGCAGAGCCGCAGACCGGCGCGCGCAGAACACGCGTGCCGCCACACCGCGCCGAACAGACGTGCCCCCGTCACGCGCGCGCGCGCGCTACGTCGCTTCGCGTACCGGGCTGCGGCCGCCCCGCATCCGGTCCTCCGAGTCTGTATTGCCCCTTACTACCCGACGCGCCGATAGCGTCGATCGCGTCCGTCACGTGGGGGCGTCCCGCCGCAGACCCTCTGCCCTCGCCGCCGCTTCGCGTCTTCGCCTTCTTTTACCCTCACGCTTGCGCAGAATGATCTCCGCCGCGAGCGGGCGGACACTCCGTCCGGCTGCGCGCGCGCTGGATGCACATACGCGGCAACATCGTGCCTGACGGCGCCCGCCGGCACGCTTCGAATTCTGCGTCTTGTGGCCCGCCACGCCGCTGCGACGCTCCGCGCGGAGACTTGCAGTCGTGGAGCGGTGCGGCCGAGTCTGGAACGCAGTTTGGATGCGGGGGGGGGTATAGTGGCGTGGGGTGGGTGGGCTAGCGGGATAGAGCGGGCGGACGCCAGAGAATCGACCCCTCGAGCTTTCCCCGGCGCGCTGCGCCCCCTGAGCGTGGGCACGCGCGAGACAGGGAGAGCCGCAGACCCCCTGACCGTGGGCCGCGCCCGTGTGTGCCTGCAGCGGGTCCGCCTCCGTACAGTGCTGGGCGTTATCGCGAAGTACAAGCTACGGCTGCCAGCTTGCGTCACTCTTGCGAGGTGGCGGGAGAACTTCGCCAGCTCGTTATTGCTGCGACCCGCCGCGCTCGTCGGATTTCCCGCTCGACGTCGTGCGCATTTCGACTGCCCCGCCATCGAGATCGCGCGCGCGCGTCACCGCGCGGCGTGGGATTTACCTCGGTGCGCACGAGACGAGTAGTAGTCCCGGTGGCCCTCGATCGCCTGTACACTCCGCGAATCGCGCCGCGTATGGCAGGCGCGCGCCGGGGCCGCCGGCGCATCTGGCCAAGTCTAGCAGCTGTTCCGCTTGGCGCGCGAAGGAGATAAGTACTGTGCAGCGAACGTCAGCGTTCCCTCTCTAGTGCGCGTCCCGGATCTTGTGAGCGGCGCGGCGCGCCTCGCTCGCGCAACGTTGCCATCTGGGATCTTTGCATCTGCGCGCGCTCGGGGAATCACATGCGTGTGTGTGTGTGTGTGTGTGCGGATCGTCGGTCGGTTGAGGTACGGTGCGGTGCGGTGCGGTGTGGGTGCCGGCATGGTGCGTAGAACGAGGATCGCGGCGGAGAACGAGGATCGCGTGCGGCGTGGTTCCAGCTGTCGACGGTGCGGCGTCTGGATGCAGACGCACTGTTCGTGTGTTGCGGTCGACGGCCGAGAAGACGCGACGGGGCGGCGTGGATGTTTTGATGCTGATAGGCAGCCGGTGGAGCTGATAGGCGAGGGGGGCGCACGTTCGGTCTGGGCGTTGCGCGTAGGCTGTTTGCGGAGGGAGCGAGCGGTGCGGTACGTGCGTAGAGGCCGCTGTCGTGGGCGGAGTGCGCACGATTGGCTCGCGGGGGTGCCGGGCCGGGTGTGCGTAGTGTACAGCAGCTGTAGGTATAGGACAGGAATATTGCTCGTGCATCGGTGTAGTGACTAGCGGTAGGGCATGACGCGCATTTAGAGTCATTTAGGGGCGGCTGTCAGGATCGAGGTGTGCCTCCGCTAGCTCAGGCCCCCCCTTCGCACCGTACTTGCGCCACACGCACGCGCTCCGGGTTTGTTGCGGAAGGCGCAACAGAAGGCTGGCGAAGGTAGAGGCTTGAACGGAATTCGGGCGGGCGGGCGCGGCTTGGAAAGACCGGAAGGAAAGGGTGAATAGATGGAGAGCGCCGGGGGACGGATCAGGGACCGCGACGACGAGCCCGATCGAGGTCGGCGGAGGCGGTGCGTCGCGCGCGCGCGCTCGCGCTCGCGCTCGCGCGTCGGGTGCTCCCGAGTGCGATTGTCCTGAGCAGTAGTGGCGTGCACGACGCCCGCTGCGGCCGGCGAAGACAGAGCCTTGAGCCTATCGCAGCTGACTGACGTCCACCTCTCTCTGCGCGCGCGCGCGCACGTCGCGGGGAGTCGTGCCCTCTGCCCTACGTCCCCTGAGCGCGCGACAATGTATCTTTATCGGGGTGCGATCGGGTTATCGATGGCGGGGGGCGGGCGTAGCGGTGCATTCGTGCCGTCGGGGGATCTGAGATCGGCCGGGATGCGAGGGCCGGGGCGGGCGTGGGATGATGGGGGCTGGGCGCCGGG
>MU273850.1:0-23277 GCA_022160365.1 Vararia minispora EC-137
CCAATGTGTCCACACTGCCAGGTTCAACCAGCACCCAGCTTGCCGAGCCTGAGCGTGACCCCAGCAGACCAAAAGTGTCTGCACACCTGATCCGACCTCGCTCCGCATGACCCATTTGTGTCTGTATTGCTGATCCGACCTAGCCTCCAATTTCGGCCTTTATGTACGCATTATAATCCGACCTAGGGTTATTTTCGAGGCCATTTTTGTATGCATTATGATCCGACCTCTGAGGGCATAAGCCGGGGTCCTATTGTGCCTTATCCACCTTGTCACAGAATCACATAATGGTCGTCGCTTCACATGGCTCGATAGCTTGTTTCGTCTTGCTGTTTCTCGACCTTCCTTTGCCGCGTTAGTTTGCTACTTATACCCTCCTTTCAATCGACGTGCAAGATGAGCTGCCTTCCCTTCTGAGCGTGCTTCAGAAGTTTCCGAAATGTCCATTCTCGCCTTCCAGTTCATTCCCCTGCGAATCGGCGCCCATTGCTCCAGCTTCCTAAAATCTTGCCTAGTACTTCTATCTCCACCAATGAACACACATCTGCACTCTTCCCTTCGATTCAATCTTACTTCTCGATGCTTCCCTCGAACAACGCCCGTACGCTCTTCCTTTGATAGAGGCTTCAATCCAATGTTATCGTGCTTGTCCCTCAATCCTCCATCGTTGCGCAGGCTAGGCCTAACGTTCACTAACGTAGACGCAAGAGCTGCGATGTAGACACGCGTCGCAGATCGACACCACTGGCATGCATGTCCTAATAGCCAAAACGCATATCTCCAAGGCAGTCGTTAGCTCTCATAACTATGTTATCTGAAAGTCAAAACACGACGGCTACCCAGCCATGTCGTTGATCAAGCCACCAAAGAGCTACTATTAAGCGATTATGTAGCATCATGTGCTGGTGAACCGTTCAAAATCCGCATGGATATTGCCTGTTCTCTAGGAAAACGTGCTGCAGAAAGCCCGAGACTCCGTAGGAAATAACACCAGTGCTACTGTATGGCAGGATTCTATTAAGAGACCATCGAAACGACCACGGAAACGTGACAGACGACCTTCTAGTAGAGACAGACAAACTGCGTCGCCTCCATCCGAAGGGAGCATCGACGCTCGGGCAGCGCATGGGATTGTGAGTCGGCCACCCTTGAGTCGCTTGCTTATTCCTTAAGTGGCATCTTAGGTGTGCTGGGACGGCGAATGGTATCCACGGAGAACGGAGCAGAAAACAGTAAAAGGCATTTTCGTATGATAGCAAGACAAGCTGGAATCTAGAATATCTGCATCGTCTCCCCTGGGACAGGAAATTCTATACAAACAAAGAAACAAAGAAACAAATCTGCATCGTACAGTTCTTGACAGGAACCTTTGGTTTGGGTCGAACGCGGACCTTGGAGTAGATATCCCTGTGACAACCCTGCCGAAAGAATAACCGCTGTTCCAGGACGGATGTTACTCTCGCCAAATCGAAATCGCTCTCCAGAGACTGGAGACGAATAGAACGCGGCTGCGTCGAGATCTCAGAAGTCAGGGTGTTGGGATCCCTGACAGCGAAAAGCTCGTATTCAAACGGGGAATTTCCAGGTGACGTGCGTAAAAAATTGTGCCCACAGTGCTTCGTGTGCTCCAGGTATTTCCCGAACAAAGAAATGGAGAATTCGCCGTTAGGAATTGGGCGGATGTGAAGGTCTTCGTTGTCTGGTGCTTAAACTGAGTACGAAGTCAAAATCGTTTTAGAAAATAAACCAATGCCAGCACATACTCCAGACAAGCCAGCGGTGCGGTTGCAGCGTCAGCCTTGAACAAAAAATCCTACCATTCCTTCCACCCTCCCTTATGTCCTCGGGGTAAGCGAGCTGCACGTCGAGAGTGGTGATTCTTCGGCCCAGGCGTGGAAGTCTCCAAACTCGGGCTTATAGGCTCCGGAAGGCAATTGGCAAAGCTCGTGATCGATCTGGGGCGTCAGATTAGAGTAGTACCCCTTTACCTACGCGGGTACAGTATCCTCTGGCACCCAAAGCGGGTGGAAGACGATGGCATCGGAGGTAATGAGCTTGGGAGCGAAGGAGACGGTGAACGTGAGTGTGAAGAGCTTGACGACATCGATCCCGAGGATAAAAATGTCGCCGAGGAGACCGATGAAATTGAAATAGCATGTTCAGGGAAGTTGGAAGAAGCCGAGCACTTTGGAAGCGTTGAAGATGGCGACGGCCAGAAACTGGCTCCTTCGCTTGTCAACGGGATGAAACCTTGGGGCGAGAGGTAGCGGCGCCGTATGGGTTGGAAAGCCGGCCGGTACTCTGTGGTCGTGCTCAATCGGAGAAAAGAAACCGGACGTTGACCAGTCAATACCTTGCTTTTCGGCGTCCTAGTAGAATCTTGTTTGTTTGCTTGTTTGTATGAGATTTCCTGTCCCAGGGGAGGTCCTAGAACCTTACCGCCGTAAAGCTCGGATGGAGGTAAACGGAGAGAGCTGACAGCGGCCAAAAAGACGGTGCGACGAGTGAGCGCGTGAGCACTGCGTGAGCCCCTGGCTCCCTGGGCCAACTTGAAAAGAACTAGTACTGCCTGACCCCTCCGCGAACCCCTGCCACTCATCCCCTCACTACTCTTCACCCCGGCAGCCTCACTCAATGGCGTATTTATCTGTCGTTCGCCGTACCGGGTTCACTAAGCTGCGCACTGATCAAGCTACGGCACGTCGTTGGCTCGCAAGCCTTTCAGCATCGTCATCCACAACTCACTCTTCTGTGCCATCAACCCTCATTGAGCCGAATACGCACTTCCGTATCACGCTCAAACGCTCCACTATCGGGCTGCCCGAACGTCTACGAGGCACTGTAGCCTCTCTCGGCCTTCGGCGCCGCCTGCAGACCGTCTACTACCGACATACCCCCGAGATGGCTGGCAAAATCCTCTCAGTCAAGGAGCTTGTTGAGGTTCAAAATGTGCCCGCGAGCGCGGTGCGAACGCAAGAAGAACAGAGGAAGGAGAGAAAGCCGCCGAGGGGGTTCACTGTTGTGAAGTCCATGCTGTCGGGCGAAACCACGAAGAGCCGATGACCTCTGGTGCGTCTTATGCTCCCTAATTTCAAGTACTCACTGACGTCGGCGACATAAGGTTTGCATACCTACCGTACCGTTAATTTCAAGACCTTAGTCTGCTAAAACTTCGATACATCGCTTTGCGACCTTCGATTGAGGATCTGTGACTGCGAAGCAAGTTATTCGCACTTCTTAATGTAGTATCAGGGGCCGACGTCGGCCTAAACGTCGGCATGACACCCCCACTGTCATAGCCAACTGCCAGGCAACTACAGCACACTACTCTTCCTTCTGTCATACACTTCAATCGCCCCGTCGGGCTGTGTAGATAATGGGAGACCACTGGCGGCGAACCTGCTAAGCGCCGAATGCTCACCAAACTTGTCTCCCCAAGTCGACGGGGTCACGTTCTCAGCAGGAGATTCGAAGAGTGTTCGAAGGTGGCACTATCGGGTCGTCATAAGACGTGCTAGTTTGTTAAATTTTCCAAATTTCGCCTACCTCCTGTCGCAGATGCCCATGCTGGAACTACTGAGCGCTACTGCTTTAGACCAAAATTCGACAATTAGCTATAGCTTTATAGCACTCTCGTAGACAACATACCACCGTGTGAAGCAGATCTGCTCTAAGCCTCTTAGGTTCGTCAGCTATCTAGGCACGAGCCAATTTTGGCCTCTTTTAGACCAGTGAGCCCAGAGTGTATGGGCTTTTTCGTATCCCGTCGGCACTCTGCGAGTCAACCCTTCCGCGACTCTTCGCCGTAGCCTCATTAGGCACGGACTACCCAGTGGCTGGCGGTTCGTTACCGTTACGCGTTGTTCTAGATCAAGTCGTGACTTATTCTAGGTCATCGTGTGTTGTGCAAGGCAATTGAATATTAATAACGTTTACGTTCGTAGGTGTACCCTTGGCGGGAGAAACTAAGCCTGGACATGAGCGAATATATCCAGACCCTTTCTTCCGGACCCGAACAACCGTCTTCGGAGCGCCTCTCGCGTGATCGCGATTTCAATGCATCGCGATTATGGTTTTGAGCGCCGGCCGTTGACTGGACTTTGGCAGGCCAACGTTTGGATTTGGACGAGCAAGGTGTCAACCTAGCGCTACGAGTCCTTGCTATTGCCGCCGTTCAAGATATCAAATGGCTTACTATCCTGAAGATGGGTTTAAATTCGCGCTCGCCCAACAAATTCGAAACTTGGATTTCTCGCAGGCGATCATGCGACGGCCACGTCCGTATCTTGTGCAGCGCGCAATCCTTCTCATGATATACGAGTTACGAACTCTACGGTACGCTCGTGTCCCGATAACAGCACACAGCAGCACCTGCGCGCACCTTGCGACAATCGTTACCGTAAGGGTTACCACATCGCATACGAGGCTGTGGTGACACTACACAATGCGCACTGATGCGATCACGACGGTCCACGCGACTTCTGACCCTACGATGTTGATTGTGGTATATCCAAGGACCATGGTGACAAAATTACAGTGCGATGGGTATGAATTCCGGAAAACGAGAGTTTCGGGTGAAGCGGCCTGACATGCGACAAAACACGAGTGGATACGACCAATGACCACATCGACGCTGCGTATGCAAGGGCACTATCCTTGGCTCGTCTCCACCCCGATAGCGGTCAGACCAGAGAGGTCGGCAGCTTGGGCGCGCAACCGCAACATCCCCCACTCTACCCACCAGTTGTCCGCTTCGTCCTCAGCATCATAGCCGAAGACTTCGCGGTTCTCTGCCCACAACGCAGCCACTGCATCTTCATCATCAGGATCGCCCCCCAACGCGCTCTTGCCCGCCTCATAACGCGAACGCATGAATTGATCGCGTCCACGCGTCTGGTCGCAGTCAGGGAGGTTCATGTACTTCGTATTCATGTTCTCGACGTTTTGAATCTTGACGCAACGTGCCTGTCGTATCTCCTCAAACGCATAGAGGAAGTTGGAGATCTGCGATTGGTCACTTAGGTGAGAGAAGAGCTTGGCCAGCACGGACGCGTCTTCGAGGCTCATACAAGAGGCTTGAATGACACCAGGCTGTGCAAAACTTGTCAGCATCCAGCTACACGAAGGTCCAGGAATGACACACGAAAAATGGGTGTACAGCTTCCCCAATACCAAGAAATCGACCGCTACTGTGCACCCAATCCTCAAACACGGTGCGCTCAACGACCTTGAGGCGTGTGACCATGTTCTCCATCACGAGCGATGCCATCTTTCGCAGTCTACGGGGTTCCTGTTAGCATTGAACAGCAGCTAACACCGGCGTGAACCGACCTTGGCTCGCAGTTTGCGACACTAGCAAGAAGTAGCTTTTTGGATACGACTTCGATGCTCTCGCTCGACTTGCCGTCGTCTGGCGCATAGAATTGGAAGGCACAGTCTCCTTCCTTGTTCTGGTAACGTCGACAGATGAATTGCTGGATCAAGGATTAAAAAAGAGCTTACTAGAGGGAACATCAACGCGGCATGGTTGTTGCCGAACCATACCCATTGAGTAGCCTGCCCCTTCATCACGCGCGCGAGTTAGACGGCAATTGCCAGCCAAGACGTCAAGCGCAGAACTTGCCGACTCTGCCTTGTACATTTCCTGAATGACAGGTTCCGCGCGTGCGCGGTCACCAGGAATGATGGCACTATTGACACAATTGGACATAGAGCTGAAGGACGGGGACAGGCTACGTACTCAAAGAACATGAGATCCGTAGGTTTGGGTGAGTCATCGTTGTCTTCGGCGAGAAGAGCCCTCGTGACACCCAGGCGGCCAGTAGCACCAATAACCACGTCTCCACGAAGGACGTCTCCATTCTCCAGTGTGACCGATTGCCCATCGCCTACCACCGACTCGACGTGGGCACCCGCTCGAACCTTCACACCGAGCTTCTTCGCGGTACGAAGCAGCAGTTGCCGGAGGTCATGGTGCTAGGATATGCGTGAGACATAGAAGCAGCGGAGAGTCACAGAAGACATACGTTGCACGCCATAAACTCACCCCGTGCTTCTTCGAGAAGTTCCCGCGCCCACTCATGACGCCCCAACGTGAACGCGTTCTCGACTACACACAACCGCGTTCGTCAGCCACTAACGGCGGCATCGAAAAGGCACGCACCTCGTGCAATTGTTATTCTCCCGGAGAGGACCCCAATCTCCTTAATCTGCTTGGTCATGTCCCAGTGATGGAATATTTTCGTCATGTTTGGCGGCAGGCGGATTGCCCTTGAGTTGAACGGGTTCTACGGGGCACGCCGTTAGCATCCGAGACATCATCCGGCCGCGAGGGGCACGCACGGGTTCAAAATCGGGATCACGCTCGAGCACCGTCACGCGATGGCCGACGCGGCGAAGAGCAACGGCTGCCGACAAGCCCGCGATACCAGCACCAATTATGAGAAAATCCACAACTAATGTCGGCTACGGCGGGTCATCGAGCTGCGAAGGTAGCGGAAGCAGACCACATACATTGGCGTGGGCGCCATTGGCGGAACTCATGGTGGAAGGACTCGAACGATAGGCTTGTGGGGGAAGGGGAAATAGGAACAGTCGGTGAAGTGCGGTTGCCTATAGGTATACGGCACATCCTGGATCTCGGGAAACGGCAATCACTTTGGGCCTCGACACGAGGAGGGTGCTTGAGGGAAACGCCCGATTGAACACCTAATTTTTACTCCAGTAATTGCGTAACGTATTCTCCGGGATGATGCCGAAGCGGTCTAGCGCCAGGCCCACTTCATTGGAAAGAACATCATTATGCCGATCAGCTCAACGTCGGAAGTTTATATGCCTTCCTTTCAAAAGAACCGCAGAAGAATTCTTCAAGGGTTCTCCGTAGAAGGAGAGTCAAGGGCTAAGGTAAGGTTAAGTGTTCGACACAACAGGATTGTCCCGTGCCGCATCAGAAGCCTTTCTGGCACACATGCGGCGTTCTATGGGACCACAACGGCTGCGCACGCCACGTCGTCGCACAGTCCGTTGTTTAGAGAAAATATTCAAAATATCTTCCGTCTCCAAGAACGCATCTTGTAAGGTAGAAGGCCGTTGTGCCAGGCTTCAGTAGCGTGCGAAGACGTTATGATAAACAGAGAAGCCGTAACTCGGCGCCCGGTATCCATCCAGGCTCGCATTCACGTCACGGTGAATGGGCTAGACACAAAAGGCCACCGCCTTACGCATACTATATCTAAAAGAGAAGAGCGAAAACGAACTACCAGATCATAGAGCCACACAGCTTCAGACCATAATGTATACGCAGGTTGAGCGCTGAGCACGTGGATGAAACGCGAGATGGAGAGCAAACACTGAGCAAACCCTAGAGGCTCGGAAGCCTGCGTAGTCTGCGCTTGTGGCATCCACTACTACTGTGTCAAGGCAGGCAGTAGTAGTACTGTCACATGGCAGTCGCCCTAAGGTTTGGTATACGACGCAAGCTAGTAGTGCCCTGATCTTGATGGATGATTGCGGGTGAGTTTGAACGATTAGCACCCGGGGAAACATGTTGGACCTCGGCTTCTAGTGCACATCGCACAGTGTCGTGTAGCCGGACATCTTGTTTGCATTATACTAATGGCGATAGATAGCGCCCAAGCGCTTTGACCAAACTACGATGGCAACGGACGAGGCGATCGGGTGTACGGTGCCCTCCGCTGCCGTTGCCGGCGCTGGCGCGACGCGGTGAATTGCGGAGACGTCGCAAATAGAAGGTGAGGTGCTAGCCCCTTGAGCGGTTGACCGACCGCGTTGACCTAATCAAGCGCGTATACGAAAACTCGCCTACTGTACCACGACGACGCTCCTCCGGTCGTCACACTGGTGCCCGAAAAAAATCGGTTCATAAGATCTCAGTGTCTCCGCAGGAAAAGAATGGAAGACCATGTATGCACCCTCATCTCTGTCATGCGCACCTCGCATACTCCTGGAAAATGCCTGATCAACATGATCTAGACACAATGTAGATGATTTAAAGACGTAGTTTGCAATGCACGCGCGAAGAGGCGACGCTACCTTATATTGAAGCGGGGTGAAAAGCGCCATCACGGACGAGACATTCTGCCACAACTTCAGCCACTGCATGTAGCAAGACACGCGTATGTAGCGGCATTATAATCGACAAATCCTGCCCCGGCACGCCGATGATCACGTTGAAAGAAAGCAGATGTGGTGGGAAGCACCGGCCTTCTCTCTCCACCGGGATACTGCCGAGATGGTCGATGACGGCAGGCTAGGTGCGAGGGAAAATGTGATGAAGACTAAGAGGTTCGGGAAACAGGTGTCATACGCGCGGTCGGCACGAAGCTAAGGAAGCGCGGAGACACAACTTGACATGTTTGCCTTCGGCGTTCTAGCCGCAGGGACTCATCAGGTAAGCAGCCGGGAGGTACGCAAGAGGTCGACATACAAGGTCGCTCTCACAGAAATGGGCCAAGCAACAAAAGCATTTTGATCCAAGAGGAAGTGCTTTGAAAAATTTTATTGAAGGTGGAAAGGAGAACGGAGTAGCTTGACACTGTCCGCGTAAGGTTGAACAACCAAAGCAGGCACCGGAAGCACAGGTGCCCTGGAGAGCCACGTGGTTGCTTTGACACGTGTATTGCCCCCAACTGGGCATGCATGGCACGGGCGACAGGTCCGTACTCGACCACCATCTACTTCATGAGGGCTCAGTAGCATGTCTCTTTCGACAGGAGCTTGGATTGGGCAGGCTTGCTGAAGTCTTTACTACCTGACCTTCTAGACCGCCACCGGGAACCAAGAGTTAATCAGCGTCCGTTCTCTGGGTAACTTTGCAAGCTAAATGCAGCTGAATTTGAGTGCTATTCCTTTTATGCTGATGCTGAAAGGGACGTATGAGAGGGAATAGTATCATGGCCAGAAGAATTTGCGCGCCCTTTTCGGCTATTCGCAACCGTAATCAGACACTATTCTTCCGGACATGGTATAGCATCGCATCCGCCCTCGCACCGCGAGCGAGCGTACTCCTAGTCGGATGCTCGCTTGCTTATTAGCTAAAGTGTTGATGTACTCGCTGTGCTGCACCACCAGCCGCTATCATGCTCGTATTTTATCAGCTGGCCTGCGCTGCTGCTGCCGTCGCTGTAGGAATTCTAACGCTCTACCTTCGTGCACAGCGCATCGGCCGAAATCCGGCTGCTCTTCCGTATCCTCCGGGTCCTAAGGGCTACCCTATCGTAGGAAACTTGCTCGACATGCCGAAAGCATTCATCTACAAACGCTTTCGAGAGATGAGTCGCGAACTGGGTAAGCGAACGCTCGATTGCTCTCAGTGTATCGGCCCTAAAAGGCTTGTTTAGGCTCGGATATCATTCACTTACAAGTGCTCGGCTTTCATTTAATCGTCCTCAACACGAAGGATGTGGCGGACGACCTTTTCGAGAAAAAATCGGCCATCTACTCCGACCGGTGCGTGTTGTTTGCCAACCGAACGCGCGTTACACGACTGAACGTATATAGTCCTCGTATGCCTATGCTCTGTGAACTGTAAGGTAGCACAAACCGTCAATCGACCTCTCCTGACGTCACCCCATCAGAATGGGCTTCGGATGGTCTCTGGGGTTCACTCCTTATAATGACTTTTGGAAGCACTCTCGCAAGCTGTTTCATAAACACTTCCAGCCGTCTGCTGTCGCTCAGTTCCGGCCAAAGAAACTCAAGGCCGCGCACGAGTTCCTCCGCCGTCTGCTCGACAGCCCCGCCAATTTCCATTCTCACATGCAGCTGTGCGTCGCATTCTTACTCGAAATGAGACCCACGACTCCTGATGCGTATCTTTAGTATGGCTGGTAGTGTTATTCTGGACGTAGGATACGGACTTGATATCAAGTCTTGTAACGATCCATACATCAAGCGTGCCGAGGAAACACTTGCCATCATTGACCGGGCAGTACGTCTAGGCAGTGCCAATCTATGTAGTAGATGCCGACACATTGCACAGGGAAACCCTGGAGCATTTCTGGTCGATATCTTCCCTGCGCGTCTGTGCAACTCCTTCGGCATTAGATTGGAGTCGTTGACAGTTCTTGTTTAGTGAAGTATGTTCCGGAGTGGATGCCCGGTGCGGGCTTCAAGCGAAAGGCCCGGCAATGGAGTGCCGTTGCAGACCAGTTTGGCTCGATCCCCTTCGAGTTCGTCAAGCAAGGAATCCGCGACGGCACGGGGAGGCAGTCATTTGTATCTATGGCACTAAGTGACATTGGTGAGGACGAGGATCGCGAGTACCAAGAATATCTCATCAAGAGCCTTGCGGGGACAATGTACACTGGTGCGTTGGTTCATTTTCTCCGGTAGATGGCCCTCAGTAGAAAGAAATCGATAGCCGGCGCTGACACAGCAAGCACCCTATGCTTTGTTTCCCTCAACCTAGCTCACGTCTGCGAAATAGACGGTCTCACTTATTATGACCTTTTTCCTTGCCATGCTAAAGAACCCGGAAGCACAACAAAAAGCACAGGAAGAAATTGACAATGTCCTGGGAACAGGACGGCTTCCTAACTTCGAAGATGAACCCAGGCTTCCGTACTTGGCCGCGCTCGTGAAAGAAGTCTTCCGCTGGCAGCAAGTTGCACCCTTCGGTATGCACACCGGCCATTTCGCTTTATGCACCGCAAAATGACCGCTCCGGCCGCAGCAATTCCCCACCGCGTCTCCGCGGACGACGTTTATCGGGGTTATTTCATCCCGAAGGACGCCATTATCATTGGAAACGCCTGGTAGCGTTTGTTCGTCATTCTATTGTCGGACCCTTCTTACGTGTCGCAGGGCTCTTCTTCATGACGAGAAGATTTTCCCGGAGCCCTTCACCTTCAAACCCGAACGCTTCTTGGGCCCGGGCGTTGACCCACGTGTGGAATCTGCCCTGGACTACGCCTTTGGATTTGGGCGTCGCGTGTGTCCTGGGCGATGGATGGCCCAATCCTTCACGTGGATCGCCATCGCAAGCACGCTTGCGGCCTTCAAGCTAGAGAAAGCGCGTGACGCACGCGGAAGCGAGATAGAGCCCTCGGCCGCCTACACCTCTGGCATCCTTGCGTACGTGTGCCCATGCGGAGTAGGGCTTCTGGGCTAATGCATGCGTTGCACTGTAGGTCTCCAGAAAAATTTGAATGTATCGTAAAGCCGCGTTCTGCGGAGGCCGAGCAGCTTGTCCTCGCAACGGCGGGTGTTTGACACGTTCTTTGCATCCCAATCTTCGAGGGGTATAGTTATGTACTTTACACGTCGCACTTACGTGTCGTGGCGCGTCCTGTCTGTATCACTGTGCTGTACGCCTCTGCGACTCCATTTGTCAGCTGGAGCCCGTGCCCCTTCCCCCCTACCACTCACCTCATACCCGCTTCATCGCCTCTGAGTCCGGGTCTGGGTTTGATGATGCTCCTATCTCTCCTATTTCTTGCAAACGAATGCTCCCAGGGGCCAACAGGAACTCAAACCTGAAACTGATTCCCTCGCATAAGTCCTTGAAGTCCTACATGGGTCGCTCTGAGGCAGCCACTGGTATGCCCCCTCGCTAGCAAGTTCTTGCTGCACGCGCTGGCAGCGGGCCCCGTACTTGTCCAGCTCAATTCTATCAGTAAATCAAAACGTAAGTACATATTAGCATCGCAGCTTCTGCTATCTACTATTGGAAATCCGTCCTTTACCAAAGCCATAGCGTGCAGCTTGCTCTCGACGTGGAACGAGCTCTTCAGTCCCCGAGTCGGTCGTCTGCGGCGGCGCGCACAAGCGCGCAACGGCCCTTCCGTACGCTTCCGTGCCCGTACCGGAATGATGTCACCGATCGGTGTGCCGCACCGACGGGAAAACTGCCCCCGCCATGCATCTGGTTAGGGTTTATGAAAGGTACCTGGCCCGATAACAAGCTAAGCTGCGCTTCCCCCGCGACGGTGCGAGTTGCTGCTGCTACTGCGGCGATAATGTCTGCGAACCGACCTTACCCCAGCATATCGACGAGGTATTAATGCGTCTTGGCTGAGACGAAGTAAAGCCTGTTGGGTTGCGAACTGCCCACACAAACCTGTCAGGCGACGTTCTGATCCACGTGGAGATGGCTCATGTGTCCGATAGCCGCCGTGCCTGAGACGCGCCCTCATACAGTGCTTTGTACTCAGAACAAAGGCAAGCACATCTCTCTAGTATGGCTATTTTATGTTCTTAAACAAATAGATTATCTGAATCGAATGCCGGGAGTTTTTTCCTAGGTATAGAGCCGGCAGCAAACGTGGCTGGTGATGCTTTCGTTCCGCGGCAGTCCGACGGCGGATCGGCTCAACAAGCGGCGTGAGCGATTGTGGAAGAGAACGCTCCTCCCGAGTACAGTCACGGTACGGGTGGCTCCCAACTAAATGAAAAAAAAAACTGTACATGCGATCAGAAACTACTGTCCCCAATATCAGGCGCATGCGACAGCAATGCTGTCGTCCTTGGACTCATACCACCATCTCCAGCGGTCCTTATTACTACTCCGCCTACTCACCGCTGGTTCTCTGACACGCACTCTCGCGCACCGTATTGTCCATGTCGGATATCGAGGACAGGAAAAGCTTGGAACCGGAGGTAGATGTCGTGGTCAGCTCGCGGTCGGAGTCCGCTGCAGTCTCTGCGGCATACGAGGCCAAGAGCAACCTGAGTACGCCCTGCGCCATCGTCTCGGAACGATTCGTGTAAAGCTCACTATTCCGATAGTTAATGAGTGCATGCAACGAGAGTTCGTCCTGTATCCTTTCGCTGAAGTCTTGTCGCTGATTGGCGTCACGCAGGATTGGTTTCGGCTGGTATCAATTCAACGTTTTCATGCTCACGGGTCTTGGCTGGGCGGCAGACAGTACGCCCGCCGCTATCTACCCTTTCATGCCCTATACTAACATGTCTTCACCATCAGACATCTGGTTGCAAGGCGTGGCAATTATTTTGCCTCAGATCCAGACCGAGCTGAACCCGGTCCACGTTGAGTACGCGACCCTCGCACTTTTTGCGGGTCTTATCGTCGGTGCGACCCTCTGGGGCATTCTCGCGGATATCATCGGTCGTCGCTTGTCGTTCAATATCACCCTCTTCATCGCCGGCGTCTTCGGTATCGCGGCGGGTGGCGCGCCGAACTTCGTGGCTATCGCAGCCCTCATCTCGTGTATTGGGTTTGGTGTCGGTGGGAAGTGAGTTGCACTCCAATGAATTGCTCGCACGATGCGCTGACGAGTTTGACAGCCTCCCCGTTGACGGTATGCTAAGATATCCTTATCCACCTATTGCCTTGACGCTTATTGCTTGGTACGACAGGGGCAATATTCCTTGAAGTTGTTCCTCAATCGCATCAGGTACGTATTCTGTGTCCAGGACGGTCCGTCTTCCTTCGGTTGTGCGTTCCTTGAGATCCGTCTCGAAGTCTCCCGGAATGACGAACGTGCGTATGAAACGTGGGCATTCAGCTTCTGCGTCTGGCGTAGCGCCGGTATCGTGGCGGGCGGACTTCCTCCTATCGCCTGTTTGATCCCAAAGTAAATTGGACTGCCTGTTTTGCTTTGGGATTGCAGTCACTGTAGCACGCTTGGAGACCCCGCTAACGGCCTCACTGCGCAGTGGCTCTTAACGCTCCTATCGGCTTGGTGGGCGCTCGGTCAGCTGTTCGCATCTCTAGTCGCATGGCCTTTTATTGCACATTACTCGTGCCCCTCGGGTACTGTGGCGGGCCAGTGTCCGAGGGATGAAAACATGGGATGGCGGTACACCTTGTAAGTGCTCTTCAATCCAAGTGACGACCGTTCAAATGCTAATCGTCCGGGACTGAATCCAGTTACACCCTGTGAGTAAGGCACGCGTCAGACTGTCGGACGCTTTGACTGAATGCCGCAATAGCGGCGCCGTGACATTCGCGATGTTCATCTCGCGCTTCTTCCTCTTCGACCTCCAAGAGTCGGCTAAGTATCTCGTTGCGAACGGCCGCGACGAAGAGGCGATCCGCGTTCTTGAGCACATCGCTCGCAAGAACGGAAAAACGATCACGCTCACCGTTGAGAAGCTCCAGGCCGTGGGCGGCAAATTCGGCGAGCAGGGGCCTGTGAGTATGTCGCTTGGCCAGACGGTCCGGCACTCGCTCCGCATGTTCTCGCTTGATCACATCAAGCCGCTCTTCGCGAGCCGCAAGCTCGCAGTCAACACCGCGCTTACTATCCTGCTCTGGGGCCTCATTGGTCTCGCGTATCCGCTCTTCAACGGCTTCATCACGCTCTACCTCCAGGCCCGTGCGCCTGCCGGCTCTGACTCTACTGCCGTCACGTACCGCAACTACTCAATCATCTCCGTCCTCGGAATCCCCGGTTCGATCATCGCCGCCGTGCTCGTCGATTGGACACGCAAAGACCAGTCGCGCTTTGCGCTTGGTGGCCGCAAGCTCGCGATGGCCCTCTCGACGGCGCTCAACGGCATCTTCCTCTTCCTCTTCACAACCGCGACAAGCCAGTCTGCCATCCTTGGCTACAATTGCGCATCCTCGCTGACCGCGAACGCTATGTACGGCGTCCTGTACGCGTACACGCCGGAGGTGTTCCCAGCGCCTCACCGCGGCACCGGCGACGCGCTCGCGTCTGCGTTCAATCGCATCATGGGCCTCATCGCGCCCCTCATCAAGATCGCGACGACGTCGGGCAGCCAGACCACAGCGACGGCGAACGGGCACGTCGTCTTCCTGCTATCCCCCGCGGTATGGCGTGCTGACCCTGTACAGACCAATCTTCGTGTCTGCTTCGCTATTCATTGCCGCGTCGGTTGTCATGCTCTTCCTCCCTATCGAGGTGCGCCTCGCCATTTTAGCTGTATCTGTTCGTGCTTCTGACGTCCACGCGTAGACGGCTGGGAAAGCCGCGCTTTGAATAACGCGACGACCGCAGCCGACCTGTGATCGCCAGTGTGCGCTATTGTTTATGATCCTGTGGCCATAAGTCTCCTGTGTCTACAATGACACTTTTTGCGACGATTATTCCCGTATGATAAAGCGAGGATGACTAATTTAATTTGCTGTCGTTGGTTCCGCTCCTTCAGTTGATAGAATCCCGTCTGCGGACATGAATCCGCAATACCTTGGTATCGGCTCTAAACCTGCAACGCTGTCGAAGGAATTCTCAAGTACAATGTGACCCGCGCAATGGAGGGACATCAACAATGTAAAGGGGTCACAGCTGGTAGTAAAAGGTATCAAGCATTGCCATCTGTGGCCTTACCGTTCTTATACAAGTGTTGTGATGGTGTATTTCGGTACACGACTCACGGAACCAGCGCGGAAGGCTAGCCAAGCTAGCGTCAAGCAGCGCGCAACGCTCAGAGGCTGGTGCTTAAGATACGCGTCATAGGGGCCATACGGTCACAGACGCTTTTGGTGCTGTCTCGCAACGAGTCCGAATGCGATCTTCAAGTGTTTAGAGGCCTCTGTCGTACATGCTATTCGAAGCCACCGAGCAATATACGCACTCTTCTCTCAGTCTATATATGTCGTTGTAGCATCAATATGATACGAAGAGACTAAGCCTCTTCGAGCGCAACGACTACATACAGGGAAGCGTATTTATGATAGTCGCGCAAGGTGTCCTAAGCACGCTCATCTAATTTTCCTCCTCCTTCTTCTCCCTGTTCGGCTCGACTGACGAGCTAAGGTGGCTTGTATCCGCTCTTCCAGCCCTTCTTTTGCCTTTTGCCTATGGAGCGACAACTTTGGGATAGAGTGGCTACATTCTCCCCTATACGAAAAAACGTCAAGAAGACGCTCTCTCGTAGAAAGCACTTCATCGGGCCGTGAAAATTTGGATTTGATCTTGATATCTAAAATAGACAGACTTGGGAAAAGATGCGGTATGGGTGAGGGTGGATGGAAAGTGTCAATCCCGACGGATAGTCGGCTGGCGGGCCGGCCAAGCGCATTGAAAAAAAGGGCGGTAGCTGAAGCCTTCATCCTTAGTCCGAGGTAGGAGATGAGGTGTACCATCCGATCAAGTCACTCTACCGCCACGATCCTATGAATAGGAACAGACTTAGGTTGAGCGTGCGGGTATCTAGGGAGCAAAGAATGTGAGGCATAGACTGAAGGTACGCTGGCCTCCGTGTTCACCGGCGAATAAAGACGTAAGTTAACCGGCAGGTGGTAGCTGTTTGAGGCCGTAATACTGTTGTGCCGAGAAAGAGAATGGGCCTAGCTCATGCCTGTCCTGAAGTGCGGAGGAGAGCCGCTCCGCCAGGGCTCTTGGGCCGTTGCGGGCGATTGCGATATCTTCTACGCTCGCTAGGGTGTAGGCCACGTATCGGCGACACGACTCTAGAAGTCGAGCGGCTCCTAGAAAGTTGCGACATTCGGAAAGGGTTTCCGCTTAAAGGGCGAAATACTTCAGGTGCGGAAGTTGAACAACGTCGAGGAAACATGGTACCTCAGAATCTTCAGTCGGAAGACACTACGAATGGTACAATTGCCTCGAACGGGGAAGTCGACGGAGAAGGGAGAGAAACTCTTCGACCGTGGGGCGGCGATAATCGTTAGTCTCACCGGGTATCCAGGATATGCATAACTCTTCGAGGACATCAATCTCAGTGCCCAGCGCGTTTAATTCCCGAAGGATAGAGACTGACGAGAGCCGTGCGAGGCGTAGTCTAGGGAAAGACGAAGGAACGAGACGAAGGAGCGAGACGGAGAAACCCTGTGAAAGAGCTCGTGGAACGCGACTCCCTAGAGTGGCCTAGTTCGAGCACCTCTACACCTCGAACGGGAAATTTGAATGCAGAGCGAGCATGAAACAAAACCGGAGAGTGTTTGGGTTCGAGGCGTAGCGCAGAAAATTGTAACTGGCGGCACGAAGTCTGCCCTGCGGAGTATCTCGCGGAGCTACTCCTATCCCTGGCTGAAAGACATGTGGTTCTAAAGGCTCGGGTCGATGCAGGCGACCTTCCACCAAAGCCGGCAGACATGCGTGAGGCCAACGGCCTGGGACCTTGGCAAGTGCGATGTGTCATAGAAGCCAGGACGCATGCAGCAGACCTGACAGAGGAGCTCTGGAAGCAGGCGGGATATCGGCGCAAGCGTATTCAGAATGTCGCAGAGGCTACCGCGGAGCACAATAAACGTCTGCTCAACGGCGTGCAGCTCTTCGACGGCGTCGCGCTTGCCTTGCCTTAGTACTTCCGGATCCAAGTAGGTCTTGAGATGTGAATAGAGCGACAAACGAGAGTCTATGGGATTGTTCGCCAAGTGGGTCGTATCGGGGGAGGGTCGGCGACGTCGCCCTAGATCAACACTAACTATAACCGGAGGTTACGAAAAGATCGTCCTCGCACCCGTCTTGTCCCGCAGTGCTCCCGGGCGCATCCATGATTCTGAGAGGACAGTCCTGCAAGGAAGGAGTCACCTTCACTACGCGCCCAGTTTGGCGCCCGAACACGTTTACTGAGTGATCTACGCGCGGCTTCTTCGACAGCCCGCGTTCGGATTTGAGCTCGCTAAGAATGTCCGTCGGATGTATACCGCATGCGGGGTTGTTAGAGTCGTGCGGGGTAACGTCGGGTGCTCCGCCAAGACGCGGCAGGAACGTGACGGATCGGTGAATGGCCGAGGACGGTCCATTCCCACGATGGCGTCAGCGCGGAGCAGGCTCGAATGAACGACCGTGACGGTGGCCGACATCCACTAGCAGAACACCTTCCCCCTATCCACTTCCAGATCCTCGTCCTCGCCGCCAAAATGGCCTCCGTCTTCGCCAGCGCTTGATTCACTCTGTCTCTAGCCTCAGAACGATGTCTTTCTCCTCCCAACAAGTTCACGTACCACCCGACCCCGATCATAGCCCTCCTCTTCACTCAGGTCCTGTAACGTACACCTCACATACTCCCATCCGCCTTCATCCAGCGAGTCCTCTTTCCGTCGTGGGCAATGGCGTTATATCAACAGCAAAGGGCTGAGCCTATGAATTCGTCCCCGCACCATTCCAAGGTCAAGACGACCTTGGCCTTCTCCGACCCGTTCTACATCGCCGGCGGCGCCATCACAGGCAAGATGGAGCTTGAGTCAAAGACGGATAAGAACCTCGGAATATCCATTATTATGGTCGAGCTCGTGGCAATCGAAGGTGATCCCTCGCATACGATCTGTCCTCGTCCTCGGCTCATCACTCGCTTCGCTTCAGAGCTCACGTCCCGAGATCATTCCGCGACCTCTACCTTCCTGCGCACGCGCAGAATATACCAGGGCCCTGGCGTTCCTTCCTCCAACGCCGTCCTTCCTCATCCGCTCGCCGGCGAGCCTCCCTTGCCTGCGAACTACTACCCCGCACGTAAGGGCATTACCTCCTTCCTCTTCAAGCTTCCCGTGCCCCCGGAGTCGCCCTCGAGCGTAGACTTCGGCAAGGGCCTTGCGAAGGTGAAGTATGAGGTTCGCTCTACCGTCGGTGTGTACTGGAAGGGAGAGAAACGGCTCGTTACGGACGTGAAGGAGGTCGATGTCATCGAGAAGTTCGATCACGATTTCGAACGCATCGAGCCCGAGGGTGTCATCGTTGGCGAGCAGGGCAAACTCTGGGTACAAGGTCGCGTCGTCGGTGGTCTCGTCGTCGCAGGCGAGAGCGCATGCGTAGAATTGCAGGTTAAGAACCACTCGGCGAAGAAGGTGCGCATTCATCTACTCATCGGCCCCAGCCCCTAAGCATATACCCCGCCAGACGACGGGTATCTCCATCACCCTCACGCGACACCTCCATCTACCTGGCTCTTTGCCGTCCAATGCGCCGCCGATTGAGATTATGGACACGCTTACGACCGTCAACTTCCGCGGCGCGGAGTACACGGCAATGCCTGGCACGGAAGGCGTCGCTCAGCTCGTGTTCGATGTTCCCCGCAAGGCGCGTACCGTGCGCGGTGGGGGTAGGAAGGGATCGGACGAAGAGATTCTCCCCAAAGACCCGCTCTTCGAGGTCCGCTGTATGGTCAGCATCAAGATCTCCATGCCGCTCGGAAGGTCAGCGCTCTCACTTTGCGTGCCCGCCTGTTGCCCGTCCCCTTATGCCCGTACAGCAAGGATATACATCTCAACCTTCCCGTCACTATTTTCCACCCCGCGGCGCTGCCCCCGCCTGACGCGCCCATGGACCTGTACCCGCTCCCGCCTATATCCCCCTACGGCTCTCCGCCGCGTTCGCCTATCCCGTATCCCGAGCGCGCCGTCTCGCCCTACGCCTATCCGCTCTCGCCTCACGTGCACCCCATGGCCCCGCCGCTGCCGCCTATTCTGCATTCAATGATGCCACAGCCCGCGTCCCCCCACGCGTACTACAACCTCGGTCAGATCTGGTCACCTGGCCCGTCGTATGCACACGCGCACCCGGGACTCCTTTATTCACCCCCGCCTCCCGGCACCTACTACTTCCCGTCACCAACTGTGCCCCTCGCGCCGCCTCCGCGGCCCACGAGCGCCGAACCCGTCGCCTCGCGGCCCCTCCATGGCCTCCCTTCCGGCCTCCCGCCCGCAACAGGTGCGACACACCCCGTCCTCGCCGCTGCGGGCGCATCCATCACCACTGCGCAACGTGAAGAAGGCAAGGGCGAGCGCGCATCCCGCTTCACGCAACACCTCCGCATGTCGTCGCGCGCGCGCTCCGCCTCCCCGCCTTCTCACCGCTTCGCCGTTCCCACCGCCGCAGTCCCATCCGCGCCAGCAGATTCCACCACCCATGGTTCTATGCGCACCGAACATCTTTCGCTCGGTCAGCTTCCGCCGCTCGAGGTCGCGTCGCCGCGCCCGATGCCATCGCCGAAGATGGTGACCACGGACCCTTTTGCGCACGCGTCGCTCAACAAGACAGCACGCGTCGCGCTGCTCGAGGCGATGGCCGCCGCAGAGACGGACGGCACGGAACCCGCGGGGCACATACGTGCTGTCGGGCTCGAGCCAGACGAAGACGTCCCGGTTCCGGAGGGGAAGGGCGGCGGCGGCGCACGCGGCAGGGTGGACAAGACGCTGCCGGGTCCGCCGGTGCCGTCGACAAAGCCGCAGCGCTCGCCAGCGCGCGGATCCCTCGGCGCGCTCTTCGCCTTAGGTGCCCCCGAGCCCGAGCCCGAGCCCGAGCCCGAGCCCGAGCCCGAGCCCGAGCCCGAGCCCGAGCCCGAACCCGAGCCCGAGCCCGAACCCGCAACGGCCGAGCTCACGGTGCCAGAGCCCAAGACGCCGACGCTGTCCGCGCTCACGCTGCTCAAGCCAACACGGATGCGCGAGTCCGGCCTCGACGCACTCGAGCGGCGGCTCGCGGCCGAGGTCGGCACGCGCAAGATTGAAGCGCCCCCGCGGCCGGACGTGCGCACAGTATTGGGCGCGCTCGATATCCCCCCGCGCCCGGACGCCGCGCCGGGCGAGGACGCAGTAAATGATAGTGCAATCTCGAGTCTGTCGCTCGGCGGGGAGGACGTGCGCGAGCACGCGCGCCGGCATGAAGAGGAACGCGAGGTGCGTGCGCTTGAGCACGAGGCACGCGAGCGCGAGCGGGCGGTCCGGGCAGTTCGTGAGCGGGTCGAGCGTGAACGAGCGTTAGCGTTGGCACAAGATGAGGACGAGGACGGCGACGGCGAGCAAGGGTCCGAGGGACGCACGCACAAGGGCCGTGGCTCGCACTCCTCGTCGTCCGAGCGGCGCACGGCGCGCAAAGCTGGAAGGGAGCGGGACAAGGACGGCAGGGAGAAGAAGCGCGTGTCGAAGCGGCGCGATGAGGAGGCGGCAAGGCTGCGCAGGGCGGCCAAGGGTCGCGTCGCGGCGTGGCTCGGCGGCATCGGTGCGTGCGAGCCTGAGCCCGAGCTCGTTCCGGAACTGGAGTCAGATGTGGAGGAGAGGAGCGCGTCGCCGGTCGCGGGGAGTCCTGCGCTCGACGCGATCAAGAGGCAGGCGTCGGCGCAGATGCTGGTGATTGCGGAGGGTAGACATGAGGTCGGGAGGAAGGTGTCTGCGGAGGGGCTCGTGCCACCTGCGGACGCGATCAAAGTCAAGAGGAGGCTGTCTGCGGAGGCACCCAAAGTCGAGCGGAAGCAATCAACAGAGGCGGTCAAGGTCGAGAGGAAATCTTCTGCGCAAGACCTCAGGATCGAACGCAGGCTATCAGCGCAAGACCCAGTAACGTCTGCGCGACCAGCCGTCGAGAGGTCTGCGGTGGCGCGCAATTCTTCCGTCCAGGATCTCTCCGTCAACCAGCCTAGTATCAGGCACAAACGCTCCGCGCAGGGCCTCGTGGCCGATCGCCCCATCTCCACTCGCAAGACTTCTGCACACGACCTCCGCATCGAGCGACCAGCCGCCGAACGTAGGCCATCCGCGGAAGACATTAAGAAGACCCCGCGGCTCGCCGCCACATCGCCCACGCCAGACTCCAAGTCAGACACGCCGACGCAGCGACCCGTCGCCGTCCACCAGCTCGCCGAGGACGACGGCGCAAAGGATACAGTATCCGCGCCGAACCCGCGCTCATCTGGCTTTATCCCTATGGCGACACTCCGCGCCACGCGCAAAACAGCCGGCCCCGAGGACACGCCGCTCGCAGGACCGCGTCAGACCGCGGCAGGGCAGTCCGGCCCCCGCGCCCGCTGGGAAGCCGCGCTGCGCACGCCGCCGAAGCCCGTGGACAAGGCCGAGAAGTTTCCACTACCGCGCAGACTGTCGAGCGCGGGACAGCGCGTGCCGGTCTACCAGCCGCAGGCGCTCGCAGGCCCCAAGTACGACATCCGCTCCGCGCGCGGAGGGCGTGGCGGGAAGGTCACCGCCGTCGCCGCGATCTGGGCCAACGTCATCGACGAATCCGCCACCGCCGCACCAGCGCTGCCGACATCGCCACCGCCCGCCGTGGTGCCAAAGCCCAAGTCGACCAAGCCGCAGGCACTGCTTAAGGGCGCTAAGGCCCGCTCCGCGCCGACGTCCGCATCGCCCGCGGTGATCTCGTCCTCGCACGCGAAGCCGACCCTCTCCTCGACTGCGTCGCTGCAGCGGCCGCCCGTCGCCGCGCCGCGTACGGCGCGCGTGCCACCTGTGATTGCCGAGGAGCCAATAAGGGCGCCAGCAAGGCCAGCGGTGGAGAGCGACAAGCCCGCGCCGACCAAGGGCGAGCGCGCGTTCGGCCAGGCGAGGCTGCGCGATCTGATTCGCAAGTACCAGGGCCAAGCGACATGATCTTCAACCGCCGCACGCATCTTTCAGTTATCTTTATTACGGACCATTTCGTCTTCGTCTCTCCTCGTCTCCCTCCTATCGCGCCCGTGTATGTGCTTGTGTGTTTGCGTGTATTCAACTGACCCATCTCATCATTGTGGCCGCCCGCATCGTGCTCGGTTTGATCTTAATACCATTGCAGTAGTTCATTGTGGCTAGTTGGTCGGATTTCCCAGAGACTATATGGTTTGCCTAGGCTCGCGTTCTGTGCATACATTGACGACAACTTACGACACGAATCATCGCTACGCACCTGGATTGTTCTACGTACGGTCGAGGCACGGAAGATCGACTACTCTGCCAATCGAGAAATCCGGCCCGGCTTTAGGTCGCCAGTAGTGTTGGTGGATGCATTGGCAGAATCAGACTTCCTGGACCTGCAAGACGCATCGCCTAGGCGCGCGTGGGAAGCTCGTATCTTCGCTAACTTCAGGACCAGCCTGAGCTCTGCCCTGCTGACGCTGCCACAGTACACCAGTGCTACAGCCGCGGCGCTTATTGCGCTCCACCATGACAGACGCTGAGACGCAGTATGTTTATTGAACGTCCTTCGCGCGTTCTAATCAGTACAGTCTATTACCGGCAAATTGTACACCACCACCAAATTGTACAGTGAAATGTTTTTCTTCCTCCCATCCTCTTTTTCGTATAGTAGCTATATCAGCATGTTATTACTGCTATGGGCTGCCTCAAAAGTTTGAAGTGTGTAGGTAGGGTGGTTGGCGAGCAAGTGCAGAAATGGTTGGCAACTTCAGGAGATTCAGACTCGCGTCGGTGTACAACAGCAGCTTGCACAAAACCCAGTATGATTTTTGCATGTGTTTTTGTGAAGAATAACTAAGATGGATGTATTCCATTGCTCTGTGCAAAAGATCAGGTGAAATTCCTTGTGGATGTGGAACCGATGCAGTTTCTCGGTGGGGTGCTGTTGAGGTCGGAAAGTCAGTTTGTCGCGCTGATAATGATCACGTGAGTTCGTTGACCGGCATCACCGGACACTGTCCTTAGCA